>QLOM01017736.1:0-45653 GCA_003313785.1 Termitomyces sp. MG148 | reverse complement strand
CTGCTCTGCGGCAAGAGGCAGCAGAAGTATTTGGTTGGAGTCTTTTGAATAGCTTGGAAGACACCCCTTGTTGCCATATCAAGAAGACCACATGTAGTTGTGCTGTAGCTCACGAAGTTGAACTGCATGGGCTCTCTTCGATCTTACACTGTCGCTTCACCATAGATGGAACCAGATGTCATAATGAAGACTGTCCCTTCTCTCATGTTTCGATTCCATTTGGTGGGTTCAATGAACATCGTAGCTCGTTTTTGCGAACGATTGTCTTTGATAGATGACAAGCCAGGGATTCTTGCGCCCCATTGCTCAATCTGTGACGACGCACTGGGTAAGTTTTGACGTGTGCATATAAGAACGACAATTATGATGTTAATCCAAATTCAGCATTTCCGTGTCCATCCTGCTTGCAGACAGCGGAAGCGAATGGTATTCAGCCAAATGATGTTGTCAATTGTGCTATTGTCAAGGTATGACACCGTCATTTTTGCCATGTTCGACTCTAATCTTCATTTCAGAATGCTGGATGCGGTCATATGCATCATGCTCATTGCCTTGGTCCAAAAAAAGATGTTTCGGTGGTTTGCCCTTCTGGTTGCCCCAGGTCAACTGTTCATCGTGAGGCGGTTCCCTTTGGCCAGGAAGCACCAAGCATTACCGTGATCTGGGATGGCGACAAGATCGAGAATGTGCCAGTTCCGCCAAGGTTTACAGGTATTGCGGGCCAAATGCTGTATCTCAACACAGAATTCGTCATTAACTTAGTTGGGGAGTATCTTCGTGCGAAATCTGTGGATTTGAGTGAGCTGTCACTTCGAATACATGCGAGAGACCCTCAGACAGAGTATGCCGAATTGATAGATATCCTAATGCTCTCTTGATACTGAATACTTTTGTAGGAGTGTCCGATTCGTTTGGACGACCCTTGTTAGCGTCTGCTCTGAAGGGATCCACCGTAATGTTGGTTATCGCCGCTTTCCGTTTTCCATCGCAGAGTCTTCGTCTTCGTCTTCTATATCGACAGATAAGAACTCAAGGCCTTACGAGATTGACTTTCACACTTCGTCTCTGCCCGTCATAGTCTGTGGATGCTCAACACTGAAAGATGTCTTCTTGCGTGACGGGGATTCTGGTGATAATATTACTCTCACTTTGTACGTTGTCAAGCGTTCGCGTGATCAGGCCGTAATGCCGGTCTCGAATATCCCGGCCTCAAAACAGTCGTCTTTCCAATCAGAAGCCGCATGGCAGCCTTCTACTCGTCAGACGCAACGGGGAATGGCAGCCCTTCTCTCGTCCCTCCTCGTCCTGAGCCAAATGGTGAGAAAAAAGGGTATCGAATCAGAGAACAAATTACTTGCGGCGCTCTATTCATTTACCCGCTTTCCGCCTGCTGTTCGTGCTCGTGAGTAGACACTATCCATTCCTGCTTGGGAAGTTGGGTCGATTTGCACGTTTTAGTCGGATTGCTTTTATTGAATATTACACCTCAACCTCAAGAAAAAGCTGCGCTATCAGAAGCTCTCTTTCACTCATTGAAAGACTTTGCGAGCACCTCGGCATCAGCGTTCATCGAGAATCAAAGTCGCCGTTTTGAAACGGTAAGCATCCTTTTTCTGAGTTCGAGCCGCTGAGATTTTTTTGTCTTTAGGTACGTATCCTTCTAGGACATTTTTTGAGTATTTCGGATGGCGTACAGTCGACGGCTGCTAGACCGCTTGAAGCTGTATCGCTTGTGTGTGCGTTTTCCTATAAGCGACTAGTTGACCCTGTCATGCTTGAGCCTTTTGGTGTGGTGGAGCGTAGTTCTGGGAAACTCTATGATACTGGCGGACCACTCTGCCGAGCCATCAATGAAATCCACGAACAGGCAATCGTCGACTTAGTTGGCGACGGAGTACAACTACATCAAGTCCTTGCACAAACCAGGGAATATAATGCAACTGAAATACGACTTCTGTGTTTGCATAAGATTGGAAATCTTGCTCGTCCGATTGATCTTGGAAGTGCTGGGCGCAATTTTCCAGATGTAATTCGACAAGCAAACGAAACAGACTTAATCTCTCGTGGACCATTAGAACTCAAGAATACTTCTGTTATACCACCACAGGTTGTCCTTGATAACGAAGTATAACCGGCTCTTGTCAGCTATCATCATCCACTAAATAGGAATCAGGGTTTCCTTGCTGTGTTTACAGGACGAGGCTGTGGCACTTCACGTGATGTCAATTTCTATCGACCCACGTATGTTCTCATTCTTGTTGTGGACTCTTGTCTCTCACATACGTCATTAGTGCAGGTGGTGATACTGAAGTTGATGTCAATGATGTAGAATATGCTCTCCAGAAAGTCATCCCAGCAAGAAAGGCAGAAGATACATGGGTTGTTGATTGCTACGGTGGTATTCCCGCCAAAATGCGTGCTCCTGATGAAGTGTGCAAAATTACTTTACACGTTATTCATCAGTACTGACAGAATATAGGCCATTGTACTTTGTCTTGACCTCAGTAGCTCTATGGACGACAGTTCAGCGGTAGAGATTGGTGCAGCACCTTTCAATCATGCCGCTGAAGGTAAAAAGTCAGTCGATGATGTTGTGAAGGATTATGCTGAAGGCTTCATCCTCCAGAAAGGTAAGTTTTAACATGAGACTGGATACACAAGTCTGATGAATATTTCCACATAGCGGAGGAATGGATTAGTAACCAGCATGAGAGTTGTCACGAGGCTTGGAAGTCTCTAATTGAGGTACATCCTTTTATGATATCCCTCCGATGACTATGACAACCACCAACAATAGCGGGAAATCACGCTAGAACAATTAATAGAACATCTCTCACTTATTGCCCAACGCCAGGTTCTGACGTCTATGCCAAGCGATTATGAACAGATGCTTGAAGTCCACCCAAAGCTCTTCAAGGTGAGTATAAGGTTTCTCCGACCACTCGCTGCTCATAACTATCGTTTGATTTTTTTTTCGCATTCGTCCAGCTTGCTTGTTTCTCTTCGGCTGCCAGGTCACAAAGACACAGTATCGCCCATTTTCTTGAAAC
The DNA here is from genome assembly GCA_003313785.1 of Termitomyces sp. MG148. Classification (NCBI taxonomy): domain Eukaryota; kingdom Fungi; phylum Basidiomycota; class Agaricomycetes; order Agaricales; family Lyophyllaceae; genus Termitomyces; species Termitomyces sp. MG148. The sequence continues at coordinate 42,603 of QLOM01017736.1, read as the reverse complement.
GTTTCTGCAAAGTTACGAACCCAGTTCGAGTCTTGGTGACAAACCCTACAACGTTCCCCGAAACTTGCTCGACCCGCTGTGCGTATTCCCATGCTTTTTTGCTCATGAGGCTTGAATCAAGGCTCGTCATAGGACTGGGGACTTGTTAACTGGAGGAGAGCTGAACCAGAACCAAAAATTGATCCGGCATCAATGGGTACTTTTCTCTCAACTCCCTTGGCATTGTGACATCTCACAGATTGGTCATCAAGGTTTCAGGACAAGATGTTTTATGCGGCATGAACTTGGAAAGCCGGTCTGACACAGTAGTGATCAGTATAATTTATGGAACCACATTTTCCTGGAATCTGCCAATCACCACTCCGACGCGAACGCTTTATGATTTGGCAAACCGTGTCACCGAAGCAAAATACTCTTCCTTCGTGCTCCATATTAAAATGTCCGGGAAAGAAATTAGTGATTCTGGGTCTCTTCTTTTGATGTCCACTGGCCTAAGAAATGGGGGGCTACTTGAAATCCGGAGAACAGTGCCTCATTCCCGGAAGCCTCACGTAATCCGGGTTAACCAACGAGGTTCCAGCATGCAGCAAGTAATCTCTTTGCCTACAGATGCCTCAGCTCTCGCTCTGATAAGTCATGTGCGAGGTCCATTTAACAGTCTCTTGTCTGATATACGATTATGGTGGGTTCTATTGAAGTAGACGTTTGTTTGGTGCTAAAATTTCCACGATGATCAAGGAGTGACTTCAGATACGAAGGAGATGGCTCTCGCCGTGGGTTTATTGTAGAGTCAGACATCTGTTCGTTTAGCTCGCTAGAGTGTTTACCCTGGACTTGGATTCCTACTGGTTCCCAGAAAGCCCGCCAACAGAGTCGGCATCTTACACGTCTACAACTGATGAAAGAACTGTTCAATATTTTTTTGAATCGTGTTGTAAGCATGTGGGGTTGTAATGATACAATAATTCTAACGACTCGGGCAGAGTTCATTTGACACGTCTGTTTCCTTGGTCTTGGGATTGGTCACATGTGCGTCACCTCTTTGAGAGTAATACAGGTTTCTTTATTCTGAAGGTTTTGAAGTCGCGGACAAAGCGTTAGTGAAGCAAGAGCTAACACCAGTTTTTGAAAACTTCCGGGTGGAATTAGATAAGGTCGAGGCTCGAGGAGATACTGCAATGTATGAAGCGCTGGAACTGGCACGTAGCTGTCTTGTTAACTTTCGTCGCGACCTTCCCGGCCTCCGTCGTAGGATTGTTGTTGTTTCTGATGGTGAAGACACGAGCGTAGGCACAGATCCCATGCAAGTTGGCCGTGCATTGCAGAAAGATCGCGTTGTTGTTGATTCTGTACAAGTTGGGAGCTCTTTCTCAAATAGTCTTTGGGCGTTTTCGGCCGCAACGGGTATGTCATGTATCAACAAAAAGGATAGTTGTCCTCATAAAATTAAGGTGGCTACCGTTTCTTCCCCAGAACCTCATTGGCAGATGCGCTGAGTATATTTGTACGTCTCATTCTCTTTAAGTCATTTTCTGTCTTAATTCAGCTGACAGGACCTTGAAACAATGATGAATTCCGCAGAAAGACCACAGAGAACCAGACTCATGCGCGCATTTAGTTTTGCAAGTCGGGAACTCTTGACAGCTCCTTCTCTGCCGCTTTACCCTATTGACACTGTCACTATCGATCAGTTCCCTAAGCGCAAAGAACATCCCAAACTCACTGAAGGCGTGACAGATATAAGGCGGGCTACAAGGAATACCGACGCTCCAGGTTTGAAGAACGATCGCACAAAGCGGATCATGCGGGAGGTAAGCCGACGCAATTAGTACTCACTTCTTTTCATTGTCTTTACAATTCCATATATTTTCTAGCTTAAAGACCTCATTGTGGACCCGCATCCTCAAATTGACGTGTACGTGAATGACGAAGACATTTCGTTCCTTAAAGTTGTGATAGAGGTATCCACTGACCGATTTGGTTTGGGTTATTTCTTAACTGCGTTTGGTCTCTCAGGCTCCGGATGACGTCGAAAGCTGTCCATACAATGGTGGTTGTTTCCTTCTCACATGCGATCTGCCCCCCGACTATCCTCGTAGCCCTCCCGAGATACGTTTCGTGACGTTCATTTTGCATCCTAACGTGTGTTGCATGTCCAGATGCATTTTTATGATGCTTGACAAACCTGTCTTTAGGTCTCAAAGCAAGGGAAAGTTTGTGTCGCGGAGCTAAGCAGGCTATGGTCTTCCGATATTACACTGAAGGAGATTTTCAGTCTTGTTTATGGGCTTCTCTTGGAACCTGATCTAGACAATCCGCTGGAGATTCAGGCTTCACTCAAGTATTGTGAGTTCTGGTAATACAGTGCCACAAGCAGTCCTCGGCTGATTCAGAATTAAAATAGACGATGATGATGGGACGTTTGCGCTGGCGGCCGCCAAAGCCGTTGCTTCCCATGCGTCCAAATCTCGTACGGAGTGGCACAATGAGTTAAATGTTTGACAAGAATCGAAAAAAGTAAAATCCAACATGTATGATGCTTTCTTTGCTGTTTTCTACTACTTATCTCTTGATGTTGATTGGATGTATATTTGAATGTGCTATTCTGGACGTTGTTTTCTAGCTTGTCATTGAGGGCCAGCAAGACGTGACAGACCATATGGAACGGGTCTTTAATACCGGGAATGGATCATTCTTTGTGATGCTGGGAATGAATGAATGAATTGTGTGTTAACCGCCGCCAAGCTGCGCTACTGAGCTGTGAGGCGGGGATAACTCAAGTCCAATTGTATAATCGGTTGTGTCCTTCTGTGTCATTCCAATGGTTACATCCTGGCTTTACCTTTTAGCCTTCTTTGTCGGCTTTGAGTGACTGGGTTCATAGTCGTGCAGTGGTGTAGTTTGTGTGTGGGTCAATAGTCCACGTCGCATGAGGTTCTTCTTGAAAAAACCTCTCCCTACCCCTGAATGTTCCACTATATTATCGTTCACGACGATTCGACGGTTGCCCCGCTGCTGATCCTGGTTCCTTTGATTGGCCGGTGTTGCCTGTTCATGTCCTTTCTTCATCCTCGCTTTCCACCCCCTTCCACCATCCTCGTCGCCTTCTTCGTCTTCCTCCACCAGCCCGTACAACCTCTTTCCATGTTCCTTCCATCCCTGTCCCTATCATCCTCCTCTCCTGTGTCGTTTTCTATGTCTTCAGGTGCCGGTTTGTTCGGTGTCGTGCGTGGGTTACCTGTTTTTGCTCCTGACTTCTTGAGGAAGTTCGCCAGCGCTTCGATCCCTTCGGATTCCAGCAACTTCTCCCTGAATGAGGTCAAGGCTCTCGTCCACCTCTCTCAGGATCCCTCTATGTTCCTCGTACCTCACGCAGTTCTTTATGATGTGTTCTCTTGTTTGGAGGGGTTCTCCGCATTGCATCTTCTTGGTTCGTTAGGTATGGACCGTGCATAGTACTCACCAATAAAAGCGTGTCTGGTCCTGCACTGGGCGAGCCTGTTGAATATCTCCCTGAATAATTCTTCTAATACTTGTAACAATGGATAGTGTTCTGTTCATACCATCTGAACACACGACTCTAAGCGATGAAAATCACAATGGAAGGAGCTTTATCCTTTTAATTTACCAAGTGTTATACTGCTGGGGTAGCCTGAGGGAGAAAGAACCTTGCGAAAAAAACGACGGCGCGCCGGTGCCCGAAGTGCTTATTCGAGTCGGCTTGGGTAGGCAAAAAGAATGAGATTCCGTCATGTATGTATGTACCACTTGTGATCAAGGACCTCACACCAACTTTGTTTTTCGCGACAAAAGCTTTCGTGTTGCGACTTGCTTATTCTCTTTCGATTATTGTGAATTCTGGCGCCATAGTTGAGATAGCGGTTGTTTAGGGAGGAATTGATAGAGGCAAAATGGTGACAAACAACCAAATCGCGACCAGGCCTTGAGCGCTGAGCGCTGAGTTGCACCTGAGTATTAAAGCGGAATTGGCTTTCGAATAGTAAGTGAGTGAAGCAGGTTGCGGAGTCACGGTTTTAGAGACAAAGTACGTTCGAAACGATCCTAGAACTGCTATACTGTGATTGCACAAACAGAGTATGCCTACTTTCTCAGACGTCATCTTGGATCTGAGTTGATCTGAGTCTATCTTGAGCATGAGAGAATCATGTCAATATTCAACTACTCATGAGAAACGAGGGTGATCATGCTGAAAGATGTTAGGTGAACACAGCGAATACTTAATCTTCGACATTCCTTCTGGGGAATATTGGTTCACATCATCGTGTTGCCAATCACTTGGCAGAATAGTTCTCTTTGCAATTCGCTCCCATGCCCGCTGCTGTGATCAGAACTGAAGTTCCGGGATATGTATCACAAGGAACGGACATTACGAATCAGAAGCCTTTTTCGAGGTATATATGTGGCACCGTGTCATCCTGTTCTTACTAACAACATGCAGAGAACTTTCACCTACAACTTCGACACACCGGCCTTCAAAGGGACTTCAACTTTCCACACAGGGTGAGGGGGAAAATCTGCTTGTGAAGCTTTTACCAAGTTCCTTGAAAGTCTTTTTATTGGTGGAAAATGGGTGGATCCGGTTGAACCTGCGACGATTGAGTGAGTGATCTGAGAATATTCCGTTATCATACATACTTATGTACTTTGCCAATCAGTGTTATCAATCCAGGTATGAAAAGCACGCGTTTTTGTACACATTTAATATCTAACTTGATTCGCCTCAAATCAGCGACGGGAAAAGTCATCACAGCCGTCGCCGCAGGGTCGTCTAAGGATGTCGACATTGCAGTTGAGGTTGCTAAGAAGGTAAAGTTAATGGAAGTAAGATACTATGCTCTAACGTGGTTACCAGGCATACAAGACTTCATGGGGGCTCAAAGTCCCGGGGACAGCACGTGGAAAGCTCCTGCACAAGCTCGCTGAGCTCCTTGAGAGGGATATTGATGAGTTTGCTGCCCTCGAGAGTCTCAATGTTGGCAAGTCTTGTTGTCGGCTTGCGCTTCTGATGAGATTTAGCGAACCTGCTCTCAGGTAAGGTCTTCGGGAATGCAAAGTCAGGAGATGTTCAAGGCAGCATCGACGTTTTACGTTACTATGCTGGTTGGGCTGACAAAGTGCAGGGGAAAACCATTGAGGTAAGTCTCAATCTTTGGCCGGACTTGACATACTCAAAAGGCTGATTGCATGTAGACAAATGAGAATAAACTTGCTTACACAAGGCGTGAGCCGTTTGGTGTCGTGGTACGTTCAAAGTTACCTTGAGCCCGCAGGTATTGACTCATAACCTTTAGGGACAAATTATCCCATGGAATGGCCCTCTGGTGCGGATGTCGATTCTCTTACTTGATATCTCCTGACTATTCTCATAGTTGATGCTGGCGTGGAAATTCGGTCCCGCCCTTGCAACTGGCAATACCATTGTGCTCAAGGTATATTGACCTTTCTATTACCTTCACCTCTCTGACACGTTATAGCCATCTGAAATGACACCACTTACAGCCCTGCGCTTTGCTGACCTCCTGATGGAAGCTGGCTTCCCCCCTGGAGTGGTGAACATTGTCAACGGTTATGGACTCACAGTTGGTCAAGCCATCATTGATCATCCCCTCATCATGAAGGTCGCATTCACGGGCAGCACTCTAGTGGGGCGTAAAGTTCTCAAAGCTTCCTCAGAATCGAATTTGAAAGTCATCACACTTGAACTGGGCGGGAAAAGTCCTACTGTCATTTTTGATGACGCAGATCTGGAACAAGCTATGAAATGGGCTGCATTTGGAATTTAGTGAGCTCACGTTGTGATTGTCGTTCGCCAGACTGTTGACTGACTTATACATAGCTACAATATGGGTGCGTAAGATGTTGAATAACGATATTACGGAATTGCTGAGCGACTTCTCAGGCCAGGCATGCACTGCAGGTTCACGCATATTCGTCCAAGAGGGGATATATGACGAGTTCCTTACTAAGTTCACTGCAATCACGAAGAATTTTGCTTCTGCCACTGGTGATCCGTTTGGCATTGGCACGCAACATGGTCCACAAATCTCACAGGTCCAGTTTGATGTGCGTTTTCTCTGAGCCTTTCATTTTACCATATGCAAACAGTGCTGACAATTCTGTTGTAGCGTGTCATGTCATATATTGAGTCAGGTAAGCAGGATGGTGCGACGGTGCACACGGGTGGAGCACGCCACGGAAACGAAGGCTACTTTATCCAGCCAACGATCTTCACGAATGTCAAGCCCGAGATGAAGATATTCAAGGAAGAGATATTTGGTCCTGTCGGTGTCGTTACTAAGTTCAAGACTGAAGAGGGTGAGCTTATCCTACTATTTTATGTATGACGCCGGTGAAACTTTGTAGAGGTCATTGAGGCTGCTAACAACACAACGTATGGCCTTGGTTGCCATATTTTCTCGCAGAATATTAGTCGTGCCTTGAGAGTTGCACACTCGCTTGAAGCCGGGTCTGCTTGGGTACGTCTTTGATTTCTAGACATGGTGAGCTCAAGCAATTCACACTCATTTTTTCACAAGGTCAACTGTGCTCAATCAGTGGACAAGGCTGTACCATTCGGAGGCTATAAGCAGTCTGGTATCGGCCGAGAGCTTGGCGAGTATGCCCTTGATAAGTAAGTTGCGATTTACAGGTCAAGATTTTGCTGAGTTCACCTGCATCCAAAGTTACACTCAAATCAAGGCTGTACATGTGAACATCGGACAGAAACTTTGATCAATCCATTCGCTGCACGTCATTAATCATGAAAACCTATGGATAATCAATCCTGTTGATAAGTAGTTGATGTGTATGGACATACAAGAGACAATTGACTTGGATTTTTATCATTGACATCACACCGTCCTGGCCATTCTGACGAGCGATTGCCATGCCAATAATCCCATAGACAATATTACCTGCACATATCGTAGCTGCTCCAACTCGCATCATATTCGATCATTTTTATAAACATTCTCCCCGTAGAATTGGACTTAGATCACAATCTCAACAGACACTTTTCCCAAATCACTGACTTGGAGAACATTGGCGTCATGCAGGCCCGTATCAGGAGTGCTACCTCGCTGATGCAGAGACAGGGGACTAGAAACTAGAAAAAAAATTGGACGAGCAAGGGTGCAAGAGGCTGTAATTAAGAATGAGGGCTGGGTCAACCGTCGAGCAAGTGCGCCATTCCACGAAGCACAAGAGGCGTTAATGTCGTTGATGGAAATGGTGGGGAGAGGGGAGAGGAGCCTCCGCGCGACTTGAAATAGACAAGAGACAGCTCTTTTGTGACAGGCGTTCAAAAAGGTTATGGGGATCATTAGATGTTGTAAGCGTGGAGACAAGAGGGGGCAAGGAGCGCGATAAAGATGTTCCAGCCAACGTCACCAATCAGAAAATATTAAAGGTCTAGACAAAAACGTTCACATACTTATCCCGTCAGGTATAGTTGGCATGTCACGTTATTACAAAGATTTTACCCCACATTTCTTGACTCATCCGGGTCTACTCAGATATTTTCTACCAATTAAACCGAAGGTCAACCAATTCCATCGCGACATACTTAGATCTGTTGTTCGACTCGTGTCACGAGTCCTCGATATGTCATTGTGTTATACATCAAACTTTTGTGTCTTGATATACCCGCCGCCGTAACAGCTATGTGGTAATGTGCCAGACGACTTTACCGAAGTATACCCGCCCTCTTCGGAATGTTTATTGCTTACTTGTCTATTTTGAAGCCAGAAATGTGAACAAAAGAAATAAACAGATAGACTGACATGTTTGCTTACGGTGGACTGTGAATTGCAGCAACAATCACTGGCAACATCTTGTATTCGACCTGGTCCCTTCCAGTTCTGGCGTAATTTCTCCAAGAAAAATCTCGGGCTTTAAGAAGAACCAATTGTCAAAAATAGATTGAGTACATACAGTAATGGGGCTACTACAATTATCCGTTCGTATATCGCGCATCGACATCGGCCGCACGCAAGGACTCTGTAGTGTGAATTTATACCGCGTTTTTGCCGGTGCGTTTCTATTAAAACAATGTAGAGAGAATCCTAGTCATTCGTTTCACATTCACGACTTGCACTCGAGAACCATGGTTTCCTTTACATCCCTTCTCTCCATTTGCTCAACTGCAATGACGGTCATGGCTATGCCTCGGCTGTCGAACATGACCTCTGAGAATGGGCTCGTCCGTCGTGTGACCGCCACTACCAGTGCGACCATCAGTACCAGCACCACTGGCACTCTCAACGGCTACTACTACTCCCTGTGGATGCAGGCAAATACCGGAGCCACTATGAACGTCGAGGCTGGCTCGTACAGTCTCTCATGGTCCACATCCTCTGTGAATGTTGTCGGTGGAATCGGCTGGATGCCAGGAAGTGCTAGGTAAGGTGCTGTTTTAACAGACTCGAACGTGCCGATCTGATTAGTCGGTTTATTATCCCAGGGTAATCAACTACAGCGGAACATTTAATTCTCCTGGAAACGGCTACCTCTCTGTCTACGGATGGACCACGAACCCTCTTGTTGAGTACTACATCGTCGAGTCCTATGGCAGCTATAACCCTGCTACCGGCCTTGCGAGCCTGGGCACCGTCACGAGCGACGGAGGAACATACAACATCTACCACAACGTCCGAGTAAACGCTCCTTCCATCCAGGGTACTACGACATTCGATCAGTACTTGTCAGTACGAACCTCCAAGCGTGTGGGCGGAACTGTCACTACAGGGAACCATTTCAACGCATGGGCGTCCCATGGACTCGTACTTGGCACGCACAATGAACAAATCCTTGCCACGGAAGGGTACGAGAGCAGCGGGTCTTCCTCTATCTCTATCTCTCAGGGAGCGGGAGGATCTACCACCTCACCAGGCAGCGGTAGTGGCACTGCAGCGCATTGGGGACAATGCGGTGGCACCGGTTGGACTGGCCCCACCACTTGTGCAGCGCCTTATACTTGCCAGGCCATAAATGGTATTTTCCATCGTCGACTCTTTCACATCATGCATTCTCATATACGCTTCTAGGATATTACTCTCAGTGTCTGTAAAAGCGTATCAAATTATAAAAATAAATGTCTGCATTCTATCCTCTAAATAGCTAGGCTGACGCGATCGTTGAATCAGATTTATCTTGCGCATAAACCGAATTACGTCCAATCTGAGTGTAACAGATGGGATTAAGATGTAGGTTCAATGAACCGCCACTATTGACTGGTAATGGATGGCAGGTGTTCCGCGTGATGTTAATATACTAGTGTTAAAGGCTAGGATGAACAAGGTCCAGAGCAAATTTTGGTGGAGAATCAAGGTAAATGGAATTAGGGAACAAATGCAAGAAGTGGTGGATAGAAGGCATATAGGAAGTTTGAGGTTTAGGTATGGCATATCCTGAATTTCTGTAGATTCATTTCAAGAAGAACAAGGTACTGTGCTTAAGGAGGTGATGAGGCTTGTTATGAATCATAATATGATTCAAAGGTACGAGCTTGAGTACTTTCATATTGAAAACATAAAGTAGTAATTGTAATCAAATTTGTCAGAGAATTAGGGAGTCAATATCATACTCGATTCCGCCACAAACCTTTGCCCATCTTCCTCCGCTTCGAGCAAGGCTCTCCTGGAGTGAATCGTGTCATCCGGATTCTGCCTTCCTCCTTCTCTCCCTCAGTCACCCTCCCCTCTGTTCTGGCTCCCGTCTCTCTCTGCTTCTCTTTCTTGCCTTCCTTCTTTCTAGGGTTGTCCTTGAATCCTCCTGTCCCTGTCGTGCATCACGTCTAGCCTAACGACTGTATACTCTTGTCGAAGGACTTGACGACGCATGACCGAGAATGTCATAAAATCGTCATATGAGCATAACTACTTCGTCATTCGGTATGTCATCAATTAAAGTGTTTATCTCATTATTGTGTCATTGAATTAAGTTCAATTCAATGCATGTCTTACATTATATGTTATAAGACCCCTTTTCCTGAAGTTTGAGACATCTTTCTTGTCCGAACTTCAGGTGGGTCATACTACTCTTACTTGTAATATTTACTAAATATAAACATCTTTCTTGTCCGAACTTCAGTCCTACCACTGCGCAAATACATCATGCTTCATCAGGTTATGGGCCTGTCGAAGGACTTGACGACGCATGACCAAGAATGCCATGAGATTGTCATACAAGCGTAATTACTTTGTCATTTGGTATGTCATCAATTGGAGTGTTTATTTCATTATCATGTCATTGAATTAAACTCAATTCAATGCATGTCTTATATTGTATGTTATAAGGCCCCTTTTCCTGAAGTTCAAGACATCTTTCTTGTCTGAACTTCAGGTGGGTCGCATTACTCTTACTTGTAACATTTACTAAATACATCTTTCTTGTCCAAACTTCAGTCCAAACTTCAGAGTGAATTACTACTACTGCACAATACATCATGCTCTGACAGGGCCCTGATGTCAGCGGAACATCACAATACTTTACAGTTCGCAAAACTAAATGGTACTAATCAACATGTCTGGTTTGACAATATGAAGTCTGTGTTACAGGCTAAGGCTCTTTTGGGTGTTGTTTCCGGTCAAGAAATGTGTCCTCCCAGTCTCCCCTCAGAGTTTCCCAATCTCATGACCTCCACTTGCCCTAGAGATGGGGAAGCTTTGGTTAGAGTCCAAAAGGAGGGGCAAGAGTTATTCAACGTACTTCAATCCAAGGAATACCTCATTTGGGATCAATCTTGTGAGAAGTACAAGCGCTGGTTAAACAAGGACAACGCTGCAATGGGTTTGATTCAAAATGCAATCAAATATACCCAGCATGAATCCATTATTGATTTAAAGAGTTCCAAAGATATGTGGGATCAACTACACACTCAGTATGTTGATCAGCAAAGCGGCATCAACATCCACTATTATTATCAGCAACTATATGCAAAAAAATGGGATGGACACACCTCTTTATCCAACCATATTGGATTCTATTACAACATTTGTTGCTAATTTATTGAAGCTGATCATAATGTGAATGATCATACCATTATAAATGCTATCTTGTTATTCCTACCTTGTACCCCTGCATGGGAAGTCATCAAACAGAACCTTCTGTTACGAGGAAATGCTCTTAAGTTGGATGATGTCTCAACCGAGTTAATGCTTGTATACAAACGCATTATTCATGAAGAGAATTTGTCTACCAAGACAGTTGCATTTGTTTCTAGATCAAATAATGATTCAAGTGGGAGTGGGAACAAAAATGAAGCGAAATCAGCAAAAATTAAACGCAAAACTAAATGTGAACCTAAACCCAATGATATATGTCACAATTGTGGTGACAAAGGACACTGGAGTCCTAAATGCCCAAAGCTGAAAAAGTCTAAAGGAGTTAGAAACGTTAACCTGGCGGTAAATGATTCCCAAGGTTCAAGTTGCAAAATTGGCAAAGTTTTAATGGCTGCTTATAAGGGAATGCCCTCTGGCCTGCTGCTCAATAGCACTGCCTCTTGCCACATGGTGTCCAATCCACATTACTTCTTTGAATATAGGGAAGTTGAGTCCCAACATATACCTGTTGGAGGTTTAAATCAATTACCTGTGTCAGAGATTGGAAGCATAGGTTTTAGAACCAACTTATGTCAAGGAACCAATGGTGTCATCTTGCATGACATGCTTCACATTCCTACTCTTGGGGCTAATCTTATAAGTCTTGGTGTATTGCAGCAAGCTGGTACTACTATCAATGGCTTACCTTTTGGTCTATTGTTGTCTTGGGATAATCATGAATTCTTGCAAGCCAATCTCATTGGCTCTAAAGGTACTCTTTATTGTATTGAAACAATGGTCCTAGGTAATGTCAATGGTCACCTTGCTTTCATTGCTAGTGAATCAAATCTGAGATTATGGCATCATTGATTAGGTCATATAAACCTACGCCCCATCAAGTTTATGGTCAATAAGCAACTTGTTACTTGTATTGAGATCAAATTACCTCATGAATTTGATTAACTATGCAGTGGTTGCATGCAAGGCAAGGCAACACGTCTTCCTCTACCTGAGTCTAGTGACACAAAATATGACAAAAATTAACTCTTAGTGATGAATCTAACAGGTCCAATGAGTATGCCTACCTGGGATGGATATTTGTATGCTTTGATGGTTGTCAAAGCTAGCTGCTGTTTTCCTGTGGGGTGCCTCTTGAAGTCAAAAGATGAAGTCATCAAAATTGTTTGAAACATGGTCACATGATTTGAGAAACAAGATGGAAGGTTAGTCAAGATTATACGTACTGATAACAGGACAGAATTTGTAAATTCTGTTATGGAAGAGTTTTGCTTGCACAATGGGATTCTGCATGAAACGACAAACCTGTACTATCTTCAGCAAAATGGTATAGCTGAATGAACTATAGCTGTCACAATGGAAATGGTAAAAAGTATGCTCCATGGTGCTAAAATAGACTTACATTACTGGGGTGAAGCGTTCATGTATGCTGTGTACATACAAACTATAACTCTGACATCAGCCCTACATGGGAAGATTCCTGTAGTCAAGTGGAACGGTGGCAATCAAAAACCTGATATATCTCATTTGCATGTCTTTGGCTCTCTAGAATGAGCTCATGTACCTAAAGAAGTTTGTCATGGAAAACTTGAATTCTGAGCCATTCGAGTTTGCATGCTTGGTTGGTGGGCCAATGAGACTAAAGGTTATAGACTTGAAGACTTGGAAAATGGAAAACTGATTATGTCTTGTGATGTCAAATTCCATAAAGATGATACTCCTAGCAAGCTTGCACAGGTTGAGACAGGTCTTACTCAATCATCTCCAAAAGATGTCAATAAAATGTTCAATACTGCCTTGTATCCTCAGTCAGATATGCTGCAAAAGGTTGCAATAACCAGTCCTAACTTAGATATTGAAGTATCAAACAAACTTGAGGCTGAAGAGTTGTTAGAATCAGAGTTCAAAACTCCCTCACCCGGGGAATTACAATATCCCTCACCATCTCAACCATCCATGCCTATTTGAGCACCTTCTCTGCTCAAAATTTCTTCTGCTCCTCAAAAATCAAGAAAATAGGATGATTTGCCTAGGCATGAACCATCCACTTGCAAACATTGAGCTCTAAAGAGATATGGCCAGGAAGAACCTGAAGAGTCAGGACACATAGCCTTTGTGGCAACAATTGACCCTTCATATGCAGAGGCTATGAAGACCTCCCATGCAAATGAATGGAAGCAAGCTATTGAAGCCAAATATCAACAATTAATCAACAAGAACGTCTTTAAAGAAGTTGATGAATTATCTGCTGAAAAGAAGGCAATCGAAAGCAAAATTGTCCTAAGGGAAGAGTTTGATGAAAATAAAAACCATGCTAAGTACAAGGCTTGCATTGTAGTGCAGGGTTTCTCTCAAATCCCTGGCATTGAGTTTGATGAAACATTTTCTTCTGTAGCCAAGTTTACAATTCTTCAAATCTTCCTCACCCTTGTAGCATCTCTTGATCTGGAAATCCATCAAATTGATGTGATCAGAGCTTATCTGGAGGAAAATCTCAATGAAGAAATCTATATGAGATCACTCAAAGAAATAGGAAAAGGAAAATATTAAAAGCTATTTATGGACTAAAACAAGCTGGGCATAAATGGAAAGAATGTCTCCATGGTGTCTTGATTGAACTGGGTTTTAAACAAACTTTTTCCAACGACTGTTTATATGTTCTGCAATCTGGAGGAAACATCATTCTTTTGGTCTTAATCTATGTTGACAACATGGCCATTGCCAAGAAAGATATTACCAAAATTATATCATTCAAGAAAAACCTGTCTGAAAACTTTGACATTACTGATTTGGGGGAGTTACATTACATATTGGGGATACAGATTACTTGTGATCAAATCAATTGAACTATTTGCATGAATCAAACCTCCTATATTGATTCTGTCTTGCATCAATTTGGGATGTCTACATGCACTCCTGTCTACACTCCCATGGCTACCAATCACCAACTCTCAGCTATCCAATCACCCAATTCTCTTGAAGAAATTTCAGCATATAAAGCTTATGCAAAAGGCTTACACTACCTTTCACTTGTTGGGTCCTTGTTATATGTCATGCAAACTAGACCCAATATTCAATTCTCTGTCAGTCTAGTGGCTCAATTTGCAAGTAATCCTGGAATTCCTCACCTCAAAGCTTGTAAAAAAATCTTATGTTACTTGAAAGCTACACAAAATCTGACTCTCAAGTTGGGAAATTTAGAAAATTGCAATGTCAAACTTATTGGTTGGAGTGATGCGAGCTGGGCACAAGACCATCATAATCAAAAATCAATTAGCAGTTGGTGTTTTGACTTACATGGAAGTATTATTTCTTGGTTGTCCAAGAAACAAAGTGTTGTGGCAATGTCATCAGTCAAAGCTGAATACATAGCTTCCTTCAACACTACTTATGAAGTAATTTGGCTCAGAAATCTCCTCACAGAGCTCAATTTCCCTCAAACAATAGTTACAATTGTGTACACCAACAGTACTGGAAGTATTGCGCTCTCAAACAATCCGGTTGGTCATTTGTGAGCCAAACATATATAGATATTTGTTATCATTTCATTTATGACCACATTGCATGCGGTACCCTCAAATTGAAATATGTGTCTACCAAGAATATGTACCAAAGCCCTCCCCAAGACTACCTTCAAAATTTATTACAAAAAACTTGGAATCAGACATTCTATAGTCTTGTTGAGTGAGAGTGTCAAAGGACTTGATGATGCATGACTGAAAATGTCATAAAATTGTCATATGAGCATAACTACTTTGTCATTTGGTATGTCATTAATTAAAGTGTTTATCTCATTATTGTATCATTGAATTAAGTTCAATTCAATGCATGTCTTACATTATGTGTTATAAGACCCCTTTTCCTGAAGTTCAAGACATCTTTCTTGTCCAAACTTCAGGTGGGTTGTACTACTTTTACTTGTAATATTTACTAAATATAAACATCTTTCTTGTCCAAACTTCAGTTTGAGCTTCAGAGTGAACTTACTACCACTGCACAATACATCATGCTTTGTCAACTCTTCCAGCATGAAGTTAGTTTGGTAGGACTTCTGTGTTTCTGGGTTAAGGATTAAAGCAATCATTGTTCCCAAATTTGACTTCAATGTTTGATGTGTTAATAGATATTTTTCTGACTGAGTAACCCTTTAAACAAATTTTTGAAGCAAGGCCAACTCAGATGTGACAACAGAAAATGAGCATGTGGTCACTAGGTTAGCATGCTGCTGTTCAAACCAGCTGCTAATTTCAAGCCAAGAAGGTCATACAGAAAATTGGCCAAGGAGCATGGTTGATGACATGCATACATTTTTCTTCAGAATCACACACCAGACTGAGAATGCAAGGTGCAGCTGAGAGCAAGGTGCTGCTACTATATTAAGCTCTATATTAAGCTAAAATGAACATTTTAAGAATGCTGGAAGATGAGGTATTTGATCTAAGAAGGAAAGCTGCCATAGCTGTTTTGGTTGGTCTTTCCACCATGTGATTTCTGGAATGGCCAGGAATGCGCTACTTTTGATGGGGGGTGTACTTAATGAATGTGATGCTGGACACACACACTCACAAATGAGGGGACATATGATGATTCATTTGTTGACACTGCCTATGACAATTTGTCCATATGAGACAATGCATTTGTCAGGTCTGGCTTATGATGATCCATTTGTTGGTGTTGAATCCTGTGGGTCATTGCTGTATGGGGTGTTGATACCGGTTGAAGATCTGTCTGCATTGCTTCTTGCATGTGACAATTTGTTTGTCACATAACACCTTGCATATAACAATCCATTTGTTGCATTACACCTTGTATATGACAATTTGTTTGTTGCGTTACATGTTGCATATGACAATTTATTTGTTGTACTACCCCTTGCATATGATGATTTGTCTGTCACGTTATGTCTTGCATATGACAATCAAAAGTATCCTCTTGCTCAATAAGCTTAGCTTTGCAACACCTTGCAAACCTTATGCATGGAGGGAGCAAGTTGTCATTAGTGAGACATAATAAGTAGATTGCTCAAGAAGCCATGGCTAACATGGGGGTATCACATTAAAAAAATGACATTTGCAATGCATTGTGGCCTCTTAAATTGGGGGAATTATGGCTAACCAAAACCCCACACATTTGTAGGCTTAAATGGTCTGTCTTGTTGTTTGTTGGGGGCAAAAAACCCTCTATGGGTTTTTGCCTAATTTCTTGCTACAGAACCAGAAATGTATAATATTTGGGCTATAACAAAATATAATTGACTCAACATGGCTCAAAGGCATGCAACAAAGGCAAAGAATGCAGCAATGTCATCAAACAAAAGCCAACTCTGCTGTGAGGTCTTGTCTTGAAAACATGCATTACAGAGCTTGCACACCAAGCAATTTGATATTCTTGAACAGTTTGATCTCCAGTAACCTTCTGCAACATGCACATGTCACTGATTCTCACTTCAGAAACCAAAGCATTATAACTGTGTGGAATTCACAAAGACATTATCAATGAAGTAGGTGCTGAGCAATTTGCCAAAGAGACAAAACAGAAACTTACACATTTCTATTCTAAAGATATTCCATTGCCTCCTTCTGATGAGAGAAAGAAATGTGGGCAGAAACATCAAGGTACAAGTGAGACCAAATTGTTTTCTGCACATGTACAAAAACTATTGTAGAATCAACCTTCCTGTGCTAACAATAAAAATATAGCAGAAAAATTATCATTGTGTATGAACATGCCTATTATTATCTGTCATAACAGGCTTGACTAGCCCAACTCTGACCTTCCAAGTTTCCTGAGAACCAGGGCCCTCTCCAAGAGCATTGCAGCAACAAAGCAGATGGAGCTGATGGTCACAAGTTCTTTGAAGATAGCACTGGAGAAAATCCTCCCACTTTCTGTTGATTCAAAAACTTGACAAGACCCTCCCTTCCAAAAGCTATCTCAAGCTCATAGAACATGCTGACCATCACCACTCAGTCCTAATGACACAGCTACACATGAACTACCTCCCCCCAAACTGCTACCTCTTCTGGATCCAAAGAGCAGAGTCCTCAACATGCCCTTACTGCCAGGGCATCATGGTCAAAACCACACCTCACTTCTTACTAGAATGCCTGCAGTACAAGCATGAGAGGTTGATCTATCTCATCCAACTCCTAGAGCATAAAGCTGAGTTCATCTTGCACCTGCTCTCCTCACCAGCTGCCCCAAAATACTTTTTCAGGTACACTGATGCAACCAAATGTTTTCCATTATTGTTGGCCAAGCAATTTGCAATTGCTCCCTCTGCTGGACCCTAGTCTCATCCACTAATCCCTGGTCAACTACCAAAGCACACCCAGGAACACAGCCTTTTTTATTTTCAAACCCCCTCTACTCTCTGCTTTACCTACTACTTAATAATGACAGTCAGCCCACTCTTTGCTAACTCTTCTAAACATTGTGGTTGAAACCATGTTCCTCATGCTTGTCCTCACTCTGCCCAACTCACAGGCCCTCATCACTCAACTGCCGGCTGCAATACCAACTAATGACTGATACTATAATACTCAGAACCTAACTATGTTCTTTGGTCAGACTGGAGTGTCATGTCAGCAATGAAAGACCTTGCGGAATTAATGTATGTGGGAGAGTGTGGAATTAAGTAGCTCTTGTAGTGCTAGATATGTAAGTCAAGGGATTAGAGTCAGGGTGTGTGTCAGCAAAAAGCCAGAAACCCTCACAGAGGCTGCAGATTACAGAACTGACAAACTCTTGATTTGAGTGGGTAAGAAGCAGTTGTTTTAAGTGGTCAACTTTGATGGGCATTACTGTCTTGAAGAGTTCTGGCAGTCTACTTAGAGAATTGTCAAGGAACTTTCTTTTCTGGCATTTCTAGAAGATGTGGAAGTGGTCTAGAAGACTTTTTTGTTGTACTTTTACAGTTGTTCCCATGCCTTCCACCCCCACACTGATGTGCGATGCCATGGCAGAGGGATTCTTAGACTTGTTCTCTTTAGATTTCTTTTTACCAAGTGATTAATTATTTCCTGTTGTACTGTAGTTATTCTAATAAACTTTGAATTTTCTTCTGCCAGTTGTGTAATTAGCTGCAACCTCTGGAGGTTGCTCTTACAGCAGAACAAGTCTCCTAATCCTGGTCTAGAAGCTCACTATAGCCTGCCAAAAACCTATCTGGCTCCTATCCATTGCTTTTCCACTAGGCTTAAGCATTCATGCTATTTATGTTTTAGCTTGCCCCTCCAGAAGCTCTTTCAGATGCTACAGCCTCCTAGAATGAAGCCTGGACTTGCTTGCTTTACTTAGAAGCACAGGTGCAACAAACCCAAGCCTTTGTAAGGGCAACCTCCAGAGGCTGCGGCTAAGTCACACAACTAGCAAAGAGAAATCCAAAGAGAACAAGTCTAAGGATTCCTCTGCAATAAGGCAATGCATTAGCATGGGTGGCAGAGGCATAGGAATGACTATGCAGTACTTTCCAGAAGGCATGGAAGTGTCCTGGAGATCTCTGGAAATTCCTGGAGAACTCTGGGGTTCCAAAAAAGGAAGTTCCCAAAATGGAAGTCCCCTGACATCATCCAACAAACCACGACACCATCTCTGACTTGCTCCACATGCTTCTAGAGCGCATTACTCTAGCAGCAGCTGCCTCTCTGTTGGAAGACATAAAGTAAACCCAACCCATCTGATCAGTGATATTCTCCCATGTCCTGGAATTTCCAGAGTTAGTAACAACACGCTAGTGATGTTTCTCACCCAACTTCATTGTTTGTGGTGCTCAGCTGCTACTGCATGACTTATTGCCTAACACAGGAGTCAAACTATTGCCCTTCTAGGTTGGTCAGTGATACCCCCTATGTCCTGGAATTGCCAGAGTCAGTAACTGCATGCTAGTGATGTTTCTTACCCAACTTTATTATTTGTAGTGCTCAGTCAACATAAAGGCCTACATACATTTCCTAGCACTTACCAATGTTTTCCAGTGCCTACCAATGTTCTCTAGTGCCTACTGACATTTCTTAGTGCTTACTAGTGTTCTTAGTGCCTACCAACATTCTTTAGTGCCTATGGACATTCTTTAGCACTTACTAATGTTTCTTAGCACCTACTGATGTTTCCTAGTGCTTATTGTTAGCACATTTTTGAGCAGTTTTGCTCTAAGTTTAACATAAGAACTTTTGGTAATTGAAGAATGGAGTACTAGCTGACAGCTAAAGGGATTGACAAGTGACAGACAGCTGAAACACATTATTTTGATGCTTAACTACTGATCCTACTACTTAGCACACAGCCTTGGTGCATTAATACTTTTTAGGTTATATTTTTAATTTATACTGTCAAAGCACTTTAGTGACATTTTACATATGATTTCTTACTTTTCCTATAAAAACTGCACATAGCTATTACAATTAACCAGAGTTTACAGCCCATCTTTGACTCCTCACATACTAGGCACCAACTACAGGTGTACACTTTACGCTAGTCCACCTACGGGACTAATCAAGACACTACACAAACTTGACCTAGGCATCTACAGCCTAGTTACCAGTGCTTAGCTATGCTAAGCATCTTTCTTTTAACTTCAATAATTTTTCCTTCACTTACATGTGTTTCTGGGACCCTGTCAGGACTTAACCCTCATAACTTAGCATGCCCAATGCATCCACTTATAACTGTGCTAGGCTACTATTGACTCTGACAGTGCTTAGTGACTTTTGGGCATCATCAAATTGGAGCCCGCCATGAGGGACCTTTGGCAGCTTTCTGCCAGAAACCATCATTGCAATTCTTACCAACATCTTTTACCAACTTACCAACCCTTATACATCACTTTTTACTTCCACAGAGCAACACTTGGCATGTTTGTTAGCAACTTTAGCAACATTTCCTAGCACCTTTTAGCACCATATCTTGGTAACTTTTTGGCACCTTTCTTATAAATCTTTTGCAATATCTTTTGGCAACTTTCCTTAGCAATGTTTGGACATTTCCTGGTGACCTTTGGCACTATTTCTTGGCAATCTTTTGCTACTTTTTAGAGTGACACTTAGCGCTCCTCCTAGCACCTTCTTTAGTGCCAGTTAACAACGTTTCTTGCCCTGACTTTTTGATAGTTTTTTTGGGACACTCTTAGTGCAGGTTTTGTCCTGTCAACTTCATTCATTTCCCCACAATCAACCAACAATCATTAGCACTATGAATCATGGTATCCTTTAGCACATGCTTGCTGTGCATTGACTCATGTTTTGTGGCAAAGGATGTTGCTACTGTGCATTTGAAATTTGTTATTGCAGTTTCAGAAAGTAAACTGCAAGGCCTTTGCATAGATATTGGCTCTGTTACTCATTCCAATTCTTGAAAGTGGAGTGCTATACGCAAAGACAAGCTCACAAGTTGAACAAAATAGGAGTTATTGTTATTATACTCTGTCATACAAGAAGCGTTTATATACATGCCTATAGTACAGTACTAGAATGTTCTCTTGTTGTGTAGTTGAACAAAGAATGTGTGAGTATGGTGGCCGCTAGTTTTGGATGCTGATGGCTTGGATTGATTATTTCAACTCTCCCCTCCAATGTCATTCCAAGAAGTTTTATTTTGTTCTTGAATTCCGGACATGGTAATGGTTTTGTAAAGATGTCTGCACAATTAGACTTTGACATGCAGTGGAAAATTGTGACTTTGTTTAAAGCCAATTGTTTCTGTACAAAGTGATGTCAAATATCAATGTGTTTACTGCATGCATGGAAGATTTGATTGCTGGTGAATAAGATTGCCGATTCATTGTCAGTAATGAGATGTGTGGGTTTATTATTTGGGTATCCAAGTTTGGTTAAGAGAGTACGTATTCATATGGTTTCTTGTGTGGCATGACAGAGTGCCATATATTCCCCTTCCATGCTTGATAATGCGACTGTGGGCTGTTTTTTTGAGTTCCAGGTTGTCAGTCCTCCACATATCATGGTTGTATATTTAGAGACTAATTGTCTTCCATCAGGGTCATTTCCCCAGTCAGAATCAGAGAATATTTTGACAATTTCAGTTTTATCAAAAGTGGTAGGGTCATATTTTAGACCGAGATCAAGTGTTCCCTTGAAATAGCGAAAGACTTGTTTAATGGCAGTCCAGTGTTCTGGTGCGGGATGCAACGTGAACTGATTCAAATATTGTACGGCAAATGATATGTCGGGTCTGGTTGAGATGGCTGCCCAGATTAGCATTCTTATGGCTGATGGGTATAGGTTCTCAATATCTTTGTGTTGTGTATCATCATCATTTAATTTTTTGAGTTTGATGTTGTGGTCCAATGGTGTATGGACTGGATGTGCATTGTCAAGTCCCATGCATGTAAGAATCCTTTCTAAATAGGGTCATTGTGTCAGCTTGACAACTCTGTTATCATGATAGGTAATTGTTAGGCCAACGATGTGATGCATTTTGCTTAGATCTGTGATTTTGAACCTGGATTTAATTTCCTGCTTGACTTTTAATATATACAATTCTGTGCATTGATAGCATCACTATCTTTCTATAAGCAGAATTTGGACTTGTGGAGAGTCTTCAAAATTTAGTTGAAGAGCTATAGGTGTAACTGATAATGTGCAAGGAATCTTTTTGTAGTTACCACCCCGTATATACCAAGGGCACTCATATTTTCAGAGTTTGGAAGTCAGTAGCAGAAAGTAACCAGTTGCCGTTGGAAAGTCGCTGGATGCTGTCAGTGTAAGGGCGACCTCTGGAGGCTATGGCTCAGTCACACAGCTGGCAGAGGGAAATCCAAAGTATACATAGGTAACACTACAATGACTACTCACCTGGCAGAGGGAAATCCAAAGAAAACAAGTCTAAGGATTCCCTATGCCAGGACTGATGCTTCTGAGGCTTCAGAAGCATGGGAAACAACTATACAGATTAACAAGGTGGCCAACCTTAACCTAAATAGTGAAAAACTCGGGCATGGCATGTGACTCGGTAGTTACCAGATTACATGCAGCTTTGATATGTGACTCAGTAGTTGCTAGATTATATGCAGCTTTGGCATGTGACTCAGTAGTTGCTAGATCACATCACATGCAGCTTATTAAGTAAGCTAGAGTGGACAGAACCAGTAAAAGAAGGTAAGGGAGGACTATACTAAAGGTAAAAAAATAGACAAGAAAGGAAAAGAAGGATAAGAAAAGGAAATAAAGAACAAGAAAAGGAAAGAGATGAGGAGTCCCTTGACATAACCCTCCTTCTAGAGTGCGGCGTCTCGACGTGCTGAGTAAAAGTAATTCTGAACAGCCTGGTTGACCTTGAAAAGGGAGTAGATGCTTTTAATTGCCTAGGGAGCATTGGGGTACTGTTGATAGAATTTCTGGACTAAGACAAGAGTGTGGACATTTTCTTGTGGCTCCCAAGGAATGTCTTCAATTCCATAGCCCTTCCACTTGACCTTGAACTGAAGCTTATTTCTGAAGAATCGGCTGTCTAGGATCCGTTTCACTTCATACTCTTCTTGGTTGTCTATTAAAATTGGAGGAGGTGGTGGCTGTAGACGTCGGCCTGGAATTGGATCATCTGGTGCAGGAGAGAGCTTTACCACATTGCAGACCAGATGGAGTCGGCTCATTCCACTAGGCAGTTTGAGTTGATAGGCTAGTGGGTCTACCTGCCTTACTATAGGAAATGGTCCTAGACAACAATGAAAGAGCTTCTGAGAAGGTCGAGTAATAGCAATGTCCAAGGCATCCAAATAGACTTGATTTCCAGGCTTGTACTTGGGGGCTGGAGTCCACTCACGATCATAATAGCAGGCCATGTCGTCCTTTGCCTTAGTTAAAGCTGCTTTAGCTTCCTTTTGGGCTGCTTTCATCTGATCTAAGAACTCATTAACAGCTTCATTCCCTGAAGGTTGTCCACAAGGCTCAAATTCTATCCGAGGGTGTCGATCAGTGTCCAGAAGAAAAGGAGACATCTGAGTGGCAGCATGTACGTGGTTGTTGTATTGAAACTCAGCCTCTGGTAATAGGTCGTCCCAGTCATTCTGTTGTTAATTGCAGAAAAGTTGAAGATACTGTTCCAGCTCTTGGTTGACATGCTCAGTCTGGCCATCAGACTGGAGGTAGTAGGCAGTGGAGGTGTGGAGTTTAACATGGAGCAGACGATACAGTTCTCTAGTAAACTTTGCCACAAACTGAGGCCCGTGGTCTGAGACGTAGGCATCGGACAGCCAATGGAGTTTTCAGACATGCTTCCGGTACAGATTAGCAGCTTCCATGGCAGAGCAAGTGGTGTGTGTTGGAATAAAGTGAGCATGCTTGCTGCAGAGATCTACTACCACCATGATTGCATTGTATCCATGAGCATCTGGTAACTCAATAATGAAGTCTACTGAGGCCACGCTCCAACGCTCAGCTGGAATAGGCAAAGGATGAAGGTGTCCCATGGGAGGCTGACGATGAGGTTTAGTTCAAAGGCAGAGGTCACAGGTAGAGGTGTAGGAGCCAATATACCGTGACATTTGAGGCCACCAGTAATTCCAAGAAACTAGTTCCAGTGTATTTCACTTGCCAGGATGGCCTGCAATCCAAGAATTGTGATGCTGCTCAACAATCCACCTCCAGAGGTCAGGTAGGTTTGGTACATAAATGCGCCCCTGGAAGGTGAGAAAACCATTCTCCAAAGACCACTTGTCAGTGCAAATTGACTTCACTCCAGCTCTTTTCCACATATGCAGGGCCAAAGCAGCCTTGGCTACCAGATCTTCTTGAGCACCCTCTTGGTTATCTTGTCAGATGTTTTGAAGGATGCTTGCTTCTTCTTCTTGGCCAACTACACTTTCTAAAGCACGGATAGCAAAGAGCTCTGGTTTCAGGAGTACAATATTGTCATTGTCACTAGCTCCAGAACCATGATCAGCTCGCCTAGAAAGCGCATCTGGCTTGCCCATGCTTTGCCCAGGTTTGTGGTGCAATGAAAAGTCAAAGTTGGCCAGATACAAGGACTATCGAGTCTAAGTTTCTTGGCTGTCCGAAAGTACTCTAAGTTTTTGTGATCAATCTATACCTCAAACTTATGCCTGGCACTCTCAAGGAAATGTTGCCACTCCTCAAATGACCAAATGACAGCCAACATTTCCTATAAATGCGCCCCCGGAAGGTGAGAAGACTATTCTCCAAAGACCACTCATCAGTGCGGACTGACTTTACTCCAGTTCTTTCTCGAGCATGCAAGGCCAGAGCAGCCTTGGCTACCAGATCTTCTTGAGCGCCCTCCCGGTTACCTCGACGGATGTCTTGAAGGATGCCTACTTCTTCTTCCTGGCCAACTACACCCTCTAGAGCATGGATGACAAAGAGCTCTGGCTTCAGGAGTACAATATTGTCATTGTCGCTAGCTCCTGAGCCATGATCAGCTCGCCTAGAAAGTGCATCCGGCTTGCCCATGCTTTGCCCAGGTTTGTGGTGCAATGAAAAGTCAAAGTTGGCCAGATACAAGGACCATTGAGCCTAAGTTTCTTGGCTGTCCGAAAGTACTCTAAGTTCTTGTGATCAATCTATACCTCAAACTTATGCCTGGCACTCTCAAGGAAATGTTGCCACTCCTCAAATGACCAAATGATAGCTAACATTTCCTTGTCATGAATCTCATAATTGCGCTCCACGGCATTGAAACTCTTGGAGTAGAAAGTCACAGGATGCTACTTACTGTCCTCCTTTGATTGCTGAGAGAAAATGGCTCCAGTAGCAAAATCTGAGCTATTGGCTTCCACTCGAAAGGGAGAGTCATCATCTGGGAATAGGAGGACAGGCTTTGAAGTGACTGCCTGATTGAGGGCATCAAAGGCAGTCTGCTGTGCCACATCCCAGTGCCAAGGAGTGTCTTTAGTGGTGAGATCAAAGAGGGGCTGGGCATGGTGTGAAAAATCCTGAATGAACCTCTGGTAGAAGTTGGTGGAGCCTAGGAAGGCCTGAACTTCCTTCTTGTTCTTGGGCTCTGGCCACTCTGCTACACCAGCCACTTTGACTGGGTCCATCTCAGCTATTCCATGAGAAATGATCAGTCCAAGGTATTCAACCTTGGTCTGCTCAAATTCACACTTCTCTGGCTTGAGATAAAGCTGGTGTTGGCAAAGACGTTTTAGCACAATGCGTGTAATCTGACAATGCTGCTTTAAAGTCTTGGTATAGATGAGGATATTATCAAGATATACACACACAACACCCTCTGCTATAAGGTCTTGGAAGATGTTATTCATTATGGTCTAGAAGGTGGCTGGGCTATTAGTAAGGCCAAAGAACATCACCAGAGGTTCAAAGAGTCTGCAATTTGTTCGGAACGCTGCCTTCCACTCATCACCTTCTTTGATGCACACATTGTTGTAGCCTCAGCAGATATCCAACTTAGTGAAATAGCACGCACCTTGGAGGTTGTTGACAAGCTCTGAAATGAGTAGTAAGGGGTAGTGATTCTTTACAGTCATCGCATTCAAAACTTGATAGTCTTGAACCAGACATAGAAAACTATCCTTCTTCTTAATAAAGAAAACTAGGGAGGCCATTGAGGACTTTGAGAGATGACCAGAATCTAAATTCTCCTGCAAGAAGGCATCAAGCTCATCCTGTTCTCAGAGAAAGAGAGGATAGACCTTGCAGCTGAAGGACTCAGCATTGGGTGTAAGCTCAATAGCATGGTCCCACTACTTGCGCTCTGGCAGGGAGTTGAATGACGCCTTAGAAAAAACATCCTCAAAGTCTTGCAGGTGATGAGGGACTGCATCCCAGAATGACTTAGGAGCAGAGTTGGTGGCAAAGGCCTGAGCTAGCTGCTGGAAAGTAGTTTGGCTAGCTCTAATCTCTGCCCCAGTTGAGGGAGGTTGTAATGTAGTTGCATAAATTCTATCATCTGTTTCAATAGCCTTGTCTGGAGACTCTGAGTCAGAAGCACACACAAATTCACCCTTGCATCCATCTTCCATTTGGGCTTCACTCACCACATCTCAAACGTCCTCATAGAGAGCCTCTCTATAAGAGAATGCTAAGGGGGGAGGATCCAGTAGGCTGAGGTCTGCAAAGGGGAGGTGTCCAACTCAGCAAGCACATATAGCAGCGCGCTCATAGACTGAGGCTCTATACTCCTCTTTAATCTCTTCGGCACATGTAAAACACTGTCAGAGGCAGCGGCTCATACTCACTTTACCCTTGGCCCAGTCAATTTCAGAGTTGTAGTCTCATAGCCAAGAGAATCCAAGTATCATGTCCTGCTTCTCTAAGCTGGTAACTACAAAAACAGCACACTCAGAATGAGTCTGGTAACAAAGGACTAAATCCACCACTGAGCGGATGGATTTAGCTTTGTTAAGTGTACCATCAATGTTATAGACTGGAATGAGACAAAAGAAAGGCTGAGTAGTGAGTTGATGTTGTTCCACATAGTGAGTATCAAGGAAAAGTCCAGTGGCACCACTGTCTAGAAGAGCTACAATGCTCCGAGTCTGCTGAGTGTCTGTTGTTTCAATCTCTACATTTAGATGCAAAGAGTTAGGAGAAGGAGTGGAGGCAACAATGTAGTGGCAAAGAAGGCGTCATTCCCAAGCTGGGACACGTGGGCGTCAGACAGAAGGAGGAGGAGAAGAGGTCTTGTAGACAAGTGTAAGTAGATGTCCCTCAGTCACGACGAAGTCCGTGAAACAGCTCTATTACCTGTAGACAAGTGTAAGTAGATGTCTACAGAGATATGTAAGTATTGGATAATATAAAGTAGCGTAGCAACATACCCCTCAGTCACGACGAAGTCCGTGAAACAGCTGAGGGGCACTTTTGTGTACGTAAGGTTTTATAGTCTGAAAATAAATGTTTAATAAAGAATAGTAAACAAGTGTTGCACCGTGGTGGCGCAATATAACGAATAAATATAAGTAAAAACAAAGAAAACAAAATATAAAATAGGTTATACCGCATAGCGCTGACTAGACGTCACATTTTAACAGGTTTCAGCTGAGGCTTTAACCAAGGGGGTGTTTTGTACGTCGGAGGGAGTGCTTACAGTTTCAGCCAAAGAATTATTGATAGAGGGCAATATATTGGAAGATTCTACTGGTAGGCATGCAAACTGACTAGCACCAGGTGGTGGAGGCATACAATTCATCCGTTGCTCTACTGAGAACCCTCCTCTGTAGAACCTAAGGACTCATCCAAAGGTTCCACTACAGCCTCCACAGGACTTATAAATTTATCCAAAGGTTCTGCTTCGATCTGTGCATCTGGGGAAGGGTTTCCCTGAGCATCTCTAGCAGCCAGGAGCTGGATAAGGAGCTCTTCCTGCTCTAAGGCTGAGAGATAGCGTACCTCCAACCCCTAAAGGCAGCACCGAGCAAAGTGACCAAGCCTTCTACAGCGACGACAGAAGAGAAGAAGAGAGGAGTGTTGGCGGGAGGCATCAACTTTCATGGGAATTCCCAGAGGAAGAGGATGCGCTGCAGGTACCTGAGCTGGAGCTGGAGCACAAAATAGAAGGGAATGTGAAATGGGAGGGCGAGCAGGTAAAGATACATATGAGGCAGAACGAGAAGTAGTTCCTTGGTGGAGCTCACACCTTAACTCCATAAGCTGCTACTGGTCACGTGCTACCTGATACCAGGACTCAATACGCATGTCATCAGGTTGTCCTTTGGCTATACTGTCGATCCAATCCATGAGAGAGGGGAGGAGACCATCTTGGAAAATGAGACAGAGCTGAAGACCATTCAGATAGCAGGCCTGCTTAGCAAGAGCTCGGAAAGAGTCGATGTACTCATCTAGGGTTTGCTTTTCCTGTCCGTATTGATGAGGGTCTTGTCAAGTAAAGGCTGCCACCTTAGCAGGGTCCAAGGGAAAGAACTCAGTTTGGAACTCTTTCTCAAACTGATCCCAGCTTTCAAAGCTCTCTACTCCTCCAGAACGTCAAAAAACTCATAGCGCATATGTTGAAGCTCGTCCAGACTTCATGTAGGAAAGAACCCAGGCAATTTTGAGAGCATCAGAAGGAAAGGCTTCACCACTGAACTGCAGATAGGTGATACATGACTGTAGAAATTGCTCGCCCATGGCTCAGTTACCATTGAATGCATCTGAGAGTGCTGGACAAAGAATATTAGCATGAACAGGAGGGAATGCCCCAGAGTGAGGGACTGGAGGGGTGTCAGCCCTAACTGGAGGTGCCTGAGGAGGGGTAGGAGGAAGAGGGAGGTGCTCTAAGAGGGCCTGAAGGGAATGAGAGATAGTGTCTGTGGCCTGACATAATCCAGCAAGTTCAGTGGTGTGAAGGGTAAGAGAAGCTTGAGTGGTCTGCACCTGAGTCTCTAGAGCAAGCAAGCGACCCCAGGCATCATTCTGAGGAGCAGAAGCGTCTAAGAGAGCATCTGAAGGAGCTGGTTGGGTCATAGAAGCAACAGAGAAGCAGAGTTAATTCAGTGGAGGAGTGATTTAAAAGAGCAAAAGAGGGCTCAAGCAGGCTAAAAGGAGGCTCCTAGACCAAAATGTAGAGACTTGTTCTGCTGTAAGGGCGACCTCTGGAGGCTATGGCTCAGTCACACAGTTGGCAGAGGGAAATCCAAAGTATACATAAGTAACACTACAATGACTATTCACCTGACAGAGAGAAATCTAAAGAGAACAAGTCTAAGGATTTCCTATGCCAGGACTGATGCTTCTGAGGCTTCAGAAGCGTGGAAAACAACTATACAGATCAACAAGGTGACTAATCTTAACCTAAATAATGAAAAACTCAGACATGGCATGTGACTCAGTAGTTGCTAGATTACATGCAGCTTTGGCATGTGACTTGGTAGTTACCGGGTCACATGCAGCTTATTAGGTAAGCTAGAGCGGACAGAACCAGTAAAAAAAGGTAAAGGAGAACTATACTAAAGATAAAAAGATTGACAAGAAAGGAAAAGAAGGATAAGAAAAGAAAATAAAGAACAAGAAAAGGAAAGAGATGAGGAGTCCTCTGACAGTCAAAAAGTTGCTGGACGCTGTTGAAAAGTCGCTGGACATTGTTGAAAAGTTGCTGAACATGGTTGAAAAGTTGCTGGACGCTGTCAGAAAGTCGCAAGACGCCTGTTAGATCTGCACTCTGTACTCTGTACGTAATCTCTGAGGGGAAAAGTTGTTTTATTCCAAGTTATGGTACAGTTTATATCATACTTTTAGGAGGCTGGCGGTAATCCCTTACCTCAAACATTACCTTCCTCTGTTCTGTCTTTTGCTTTCCGTTCCGCTTGTGGAGCCTTCATTCTATTACTCCTTATTCAGATGCAGACACTCCTCTGCTGCTGCTGCAGGCATTACCATTCTTGCCATTTACTTGGTCCACCTCCTTGCAGCTAGCGTGGTTACTTATTCTTTGATCCGTCAGCCCGGAGCTTCATACGTCTCCTCTCTGAGTCAGCCATGCTGTGAGGTTTGACCCACTGCCTCTGCTGCTCCTTTGCACTGAAGTTCCTGTTTTGCTGTTTTGGGGCTATTCTGCCTCCAGCAGCACTAAGCCCCTATCAGTGTGCAAAAATTGACATGTCATTGACATGGACTACTACAATTGTGCAAGATTCTCTATATATATGCATTGGTTGAAGAGAAGGCGAGCGAATCCCGTTTTGTTGAAGTGGGCATTTAACAGTTTGTTTCATTTATGTCCTGCCTGCTTGAGTCCATAAATCGTTTTTAATAACTTTATGACTCATGATGTTCCATCCTCAAACCCTGGCAGTTGCTCTATATAGATTTCTTTACGCAGTTTTGCATTTAAATAGGCGCCTACAATATCAACGGTGTGGAATTTAAATCCATGTGCTGTTGCAAGAGCAATAAGAATGCGTAGTGTGTCGAGTCGTACTACTGGTGCGTATGTTTTAGAATAGTCAATTTCAAGGCATGATTTGGCCTTCACAAAGTTGCCATCTCCATTGAGTTTAGTCTTCCATACCCATTTTGGTTTAATTGTGTCTTGTCCTTAAGATAATTCAACCAGTTCATATGTTCCTAGATTTTTGAGCTGATTTAGCTCAGCCTCCATCAAATTTTTCCACAGATTACTAGATAGTGCTTTGTTTATGTTTGTAGGTTCCCCATGTTTGGTGCTGAGGAGTGCAATGTCAGGAACATTGATGGCTAGTGCGCTAGTTGTATTTGGAGTAATTGATCTTGATGGCCATGCTGCTGAGTTATTCATTAGTCTATAATCAGGTGGTGGTGCTGTGGCTATGCAAGCTGATTTTTTGCATGTGACAGCAGTAGTTTTCTTTGGATCCAGAACATTGTTATCTTCTTTTACTTCAGTAATCTGTGCTGGTATAGTCTCTTGGTTTTTTGTGGATTTGGTATTAGTAAGTTGAGTTGTTTTCTCCCCCTCTAACTATAAGGGATTGAAAGACTGCACTTGTTCTAATTTTCTTGATGCTTGGTGTTTGAAGACTACATTTTGCGAGGTTAAAACTTTGTGTGTTTTGGGATTATAATAATGCCAAGCTCGTGATTCATTAGACATTTCTACAAATATCATTTTTTGTAACTTTGGATCCAATTTGGATAAGCTTTCTCCTTCATGCAGGACCCAACATTGTGTTCTCCATTCTTGAAGTCTCAAAACATTTGGCTTTTTGTTTGTCCAAACTTCTTCAGGTGTAACACTGCCTAAGGCTCTCATAGGTGATCTATTCTTCAAGTATGTGGCATATGAGACTGCTTCGGGCCAAAGTGATTTAGGGAGCTTTTGCTGAAATAGCATAGCTTGTGCATATTCCACAAGGGTACAATTTACTCATTTAGCTATCCTATTTTCCTCAGAAGAGTAAGGGGCAGTTGTTCTGATTTGTATGCTGTGCTTTGTGCACCATGCATGTATGGTATTATTTAAAAACTTGTTTCCTTGATCGCATCTGATGTTTTGAGATCCATTCTAGTTTGGGTCTTTACATGCATCCTGTATTTTTTGAGTCCATCAACTGTTGCTTCATCTGTTTTATTCTTTAGAAATTGCACTACAGTTTTTCGTGACTTTCCATTGGTTAGTCCCATATAGTAGCGTATTCTGTGTACTCCAATAGTTTGTGCTAGTCCTCATAGATCAATTGATGTCATATCTCCAATTTGGTCAAAGGTCACGCCTGATTCTTTTGGAAATGGTATTATGTGCTGTTTGGCTAGTATGCATGCCTTGCATTGTTGTCCAACATCTTCTCCATGAATTTCCATTCCCTCCACCATGTTCTTGTTTTTCAACATTTTAATGGCTGGCATGTTCATGTGCCCAAATATTCTATGCCATTTATCCCAGCTATGAGCTATTAACGCTGTGTCCATATTTGGATGTATTAACGCTGCTTCTAGACAGTATAGTCCACCCTTCTTTATGGCACAAATTATTTCTTTCTTTGACCCTGGTGTGTATATGTGCAACAGGCTGCTTTTGAATATGACATTGAATTTTGCATCAGTCATTCAGCTTACTAATACTAGGTTGAACAGTGCAGATGGTGCATGTACAACATCCTTTAGTGTAATAATGTTTGATTTGTTTTATTTTGACAGTTCCTCGACCCATACCAGACATGCTTCCAAAACCATTTATTTTATGCCCAGGAATTGGAATATATGACACAAAATGAGTTCGGTCCTTGAAGATGTGCAATGTGCAAGCACTATCAGCAAGAATAGACCCAGGCACTAGTGCGCTGGATAATGCTATATTGGGTTTGGGAATAGAAGCGAAGGAATAGTCATCCACAGAAGCCTGGTGAGCTTGATTTGCATCTTTTGTGTTGTTGCCCTTTCCATGCTATTTTTTCTTTGGGTCAGAACTGTTTCCTGACTTCTTTTATTTGGGACAGTGTGCAGCTATGTGTCCTTTTTTTCTGCATTTGTAGCACATTATATTCAGGTTGTATTTACCAGCAAGTGCTGTATCAGCGTTTTACAATCGGATTTGTTGATCTTCTTCTAGTATCTGTGCTATCAATTTGCTACTCTCTTTCAGAGTAGCTGTGTCAATAGACAAGATGAATGCGTCCCAGGTATCTGGCAATGAGGTGAGCAGTATTATGCTGAATTCTTTGTCACTGATTTTTGAACCTAAAGCAGCTAATTCCTCAACCAATCCTTTAAGCATTTGAATGTGTTCTTTAATATTGCCACAGTCTTTGCATTGTGTTCGGAATAACTTCTGTTGTACCGTTACAATTCCTATGGTGCCACGCACCTTGTACATAGCTTTTAATGTATCCCAGGCATCTTTTGATGATGTCCATCCTGCAATATACACTAACGCGGTATTCCCAACACGTAGTTGTATAGCTAACAAGGCTTTTCTATCCTTTGACTTCCATTTCTTTTGATCATTGTCACTTGTTTCATCTGCGGAGAAAACTACAGTGCCATCGATGTAATCTAATAAGTCAAGATCTGTCAAGATGTCGACCATCTTGATCTTCCACACTGCATAGTTTTCTGCGCCTTTGAGCACGTTGATACAATGAAGTGAGGAGGTTTTCGACAACATATTTAGTTAGGTGAGTCGAGCATTGGTTAATGAGTTTAGTATGCAAGTCTAACTGCGAGCACCAGGGCCCATAACCAGTTGAACAAAATAGGAGTTATTGTTATTATACTCTGTCGTACAAGAAGCGTTTATATACATGTCTATAGTACAGTACTAGAATGTTCTCTTGTTGTGTAGTTGAATGAAGAATGTGTGAGTATGGTGGCCGCCGGTTTTGGATGCTGATGGCTTGGCTTGATTATTTCAACTTCACAATATCCAAAATGGCTTTGATCCTCTCAAGAAACTCCTAGATGTCCAATTGTGCTATAGACTGAGTCAAAGCAAGCCTCTTTTTCTCTGAAGAGCTTATCTCATTTAGAGAAAGGAAAGTCTGATGGGGCTGTGTTTAAAATCACTAGCATATTGCATATAGAGCCAGTGTAAGGGGAACACTTGACATCTGCAAAACCCCTTCCACAGAGTCAGCGATGCAAGGGGCAAGCGAGAGTTGAGCAAGCACAGAGGTGGGCAGGAGTTGGGCAACAGGCAAGCAAGGCTAACAGAGGGTTGGACGGTGCTAGATAAGCTTATGGTCGGTTTGGTGGATAGGCTAGAAGAACACTGCTATTGTTCAGCCTGGGAATATTCTATCCCACAGGCTGCCTATATATACTACATTGGTGGCTGTACTATTACTAATACTGTTTACTAATTGGGCCCTGGTATGTAAAGGAGTATGACTAACAATAATTGATGCTGAGTAAGGTCTGGGCATATGACTCATCAAGGCTGACTACTACAAGACAGAAGGGGAAAGGGTGGGCCAAGTGGCCAGTTGAACCTGCTAGAAATAGGCATATTGTTGGACTAAGCTTGGAATAGGGTTGGACATGGTCTGGAGACTGGTCCCCTGACAGCAAAAGGAGTTTACAGTTTTAACTGCATCTGTTCCAAGTCTCTCTAGCAGACTTTTTTTGTGGAGTACCAAGGCAGTTTTCTTTTACTGATCCTTCATCATTTCACTTGGTGCTCATTATCCTCACTGAAAGAGCTGGAGGACTGGCTGTTCTTGTTATCTGAGCTATGGTTGCTTCATTTTGATTCTCACTATAGATCTTGCTCAATTGATCTGATGTAGTCATCAGTGATCTTGTTGATAGAGCTGGAAAGTACAAGGTTGCTGCTGCATTTGCTTCTTGTGGATAGGACTCTCTTTTTCATGGTTTACTCACCGTTTTTTGCCTTGTTTCTCCAGTTTTTTGTGCATGTGTCTCCTTTTGGTGGGTTGTTCTTGAGCAATCTAGGCTGCTTCTCAATGCAGGCTTCTTTATTGTTGGGACTTCACCTTTTTCTCAATATTGTTGAACAGGACAAGATAGCTATTGATAGTTCCATGGAGAGTATCAGCAGGCACTTGAAAGAGGTTGAGTGTTGACAATGGTAGTGATGGTGAGTGGCTTTGACTTCCAACCATTTGTTCTTTGAGTCTTCTGATAATGTTTTTCTCTGATTCAGACAGTGTCATAGGAGTACTTCCAAGATTGGATTCATGCTGATGAACTTCTTTACTAGTGTGTAGATGATCTGCTAGGCTGAGACTGTCCTTGGGTAGGTTGGTTATTCATATGCAGAATGAGTGAAAAGCTTGCTCAATGAACCCTGTTCAAATGGTGTAGACAGAATTTGTACTTTGTACAATAAAGACTGCTTCAATCTATTGCAATGTTTGTCATGAGAGGCATTCTCTCACTGATACTCCACTAACTTAGAGAGAGTTGGTTGGAGTGAGAGTTTCTTGAGGAACAAGACTCACTCTTCTCTCTCTAGATATGTCCATGTGATTGTTGTGTTGGACTCTTGCATTGGTTTTGCAAAAACTGATGTTTTAACTTGGATAATGTATTATTGTTTTATTATTACTATTTTACATTTACTACAGCTGCTGATATAGGCAGCTTACTTTTGTTTTACACTACATTATCAATAGATCAAGACTGGTCTGATTCAGTGCAGTGTGAACCTTGAGCTTGTTAAACTGTAACTTGAGACTGCAGAAACTGGTCTCACTTGCTTCCTCTCTCTAGGTACTGCACATGATTGTCACAATGTTCAGGTCTTCAGTAACACAAAAACTCATGTTTTAGTTCAATAATTGTAATTGAATTTGTTGGAATCATGATTACCTCAGTAGTTGATTACTCGACGTAAAAGCGGATTCCAAGGGTAGGGAGCTTTTTCAAAGGCCTCTGCGCGTCAACGTCGTCACCCCCTGTGCCTCCCCACGTGAGTTCTCGGGCCGTTCGCTGCACGGTGCCAAAGTTTGGCAGATGCTGTGCTGTGGACAGCAGGGCCCGCAGGTCTCACGTTCAGTGAGTCATCGTTACGCTCTCTCACATCAGTCGTCCTGGCACAGGTGAGCGCACAGCCGCTCTCTCACCACACCTCGTCTCATATCTGCCGTGCAGAGCCGTGCTTTTTAATCTATTTTATTCTTCAGTTTAATACTAAACTACTTCCACTCTGCACGGTGAGACATAATGAGCACCCCGCGATGAGTGACACTCATCTCTCACCCCAGATCAATCGGACTCAAACTTATTTGAAGGCTGTAGCCGATTCAAGAGTCCGATTATCTATTGTACGCCCAGCTCGTCTCCAGTTACGACAGAGGCGCTCACCCCCCCTTTCATTACACATTAGATTTCATTTCATGTTGTCGATTTTTTCGTTTATTTTATCTCGTCCCTTGCATCAATAATCTTCCATGAGTGATGAACCGTCTACTTCCCTGCCACCTTCGCTTTCCTTGCAACAAGCCCAACATCGTGGGGCCTTCCCAGCTCTTATCGAGCAGATCAACAATCAAGTGTCTCTGCAACACAGACCCCTCGTGGACCGCATCTCTAGTCGGTCTCCGTCACCTGTTGACCTCACCAGCGAGGTCAGGGACCGTGCAGCGGAGTGTAGGAGGTTGGTTGACGAAACTGTTGATGGTTCGAGGTCTTTCGACAGCTTTACCGAGAGTCTCAAACTCTTGGGGCTTTCCTCCTCGGAAGCCAACGACTATTTCGAAGAGGTGCAACAACGCATTAAAATTCGTAGCGGAGAGAAAGGCAAGAAAGGCAAACAGCGTGAAATTACCCCATATGATCCAACCCCTGAAAGATCGGATGGGGAGGGATCTGTTCCCAGGCACCATCGCGGCACCACTATTTCTGAGACCGAGAGGATTCAGCAGGATCATTTACGAGCAGTTGAAGCTGCAGGATGGATGAAGCTTTGGGCTAAACTGGATCACCTTAAAGACCCTGTTGAACGTCAACCCTCAATTTCGCTTGATCAAATCGCTGACATCCTTGGTCAACCAAAAATCTCCTCTCATGTATCTGGAATTCCTCCATTGGTGCTTGCTGCGGCGCCTCATCTTGCACGTCTCCAAAACAAAGTTTCCGCGGATCCATACATTGCAGAGACCTGGTGTCTACGTCAAGAGTTTGCTAAGGAATCGGCCCTCGACCCACTTATTATCCTCGGGCAGACTCAACGTCTTAAGGATCCGATTTCACGCGCGATGTGGAAACTCATTATTCTTGATCATTACGTCGACTTTGAAAAACTTTACGCATCCCTGGATAGGGGTTATGACCAGCATGACGAAGCAAAAGATTTTGGTGCTGGATTTTCGTTGGTCAAGAAGGATGTTGCTACTGCTAGACGTCCAGTTCGAACTGAGTCTGACTGGACGCGGGTCTTTGATGCTTGGGAGGCTGCTGTTATTCTTTTCTACCTGCACCGTGAGGATGAACTGCTTCTCTACAGGGCAAAGATTGTGGAGTTTTGCCGCACCATCCCAAACGGCGCGTCAATTGCTATCCAGTTTGACCGTGACACTCGCAATCGCTATGCTCGCAATCCTTTTAGGATGGACGATCAGAACGAACTACACATTCCCTTCTTGGCCCAAGTACTTTCGGTTTCTTCTTCTCCCCAAACTGGGACGAAACGTAGCATGGGCTCACCTTCTCAATCACGCAAGAGAACAGCTACTATTTGCCAGAACTGGAATCTTGGATTCTGTAATTCGGATCCGTGCCCCGGCAATCGTAGGCATCACATCTGTAGTGAGTGCAGGGGCAGACACAGAGCGCGTGACGTCGAAGAATGCCACTCCAAACTTAAGCTCAGACGACAGCAATATCGCACAAATCTCGGCCTTGATGCTTAAATCTTCAAACGCTATCTCTCAAGGCCCACGTTCAATCCTTCCGCAAGGCAGAAAGCGACCTTTGTCTTGTGTTGAAGGCTCTACGAAGGAATTGCGCTATCGTAGAGGTTTTGTTTGGAACCAAAATAGCTCTCCCACGACTTCACCAGCTGCCCTGGACACAGAAACTGCACCGCCTCTTCCCTCTCCCCCACAACATCTTCTGGATGACCCCAAGATTGCGTCGGCTCTGGCTAAGGTCGGAAATTCATTACGCGTCGAAACTCCATTTGATGTCGATAAGTTTGAACGGATGCTTTGGGATCACCCCAACCAACCTTTTGTTAAGTCAGTTATGAAAGGTCTGCGTGAGGGTTTTTGGCCGTTTGATGAGGGTGACTGGTCCAAGGGTGATGATGAAACTCTACCAAACTATTCTTCAGATGAATCCGATTTAGCTGCGATCAATGCGTTTCAAGACAAGGAGCTTCAGGCAGGACGATGGTCAAGAGTTGACAACCTGGACAACCTCCTCCCAGGTATGAGATCCTCACCTCTATTTGTTGTCTGGCAGAAAGGAAAGGCCAGAGTGGTCACTGACCACTCAGCGTCTGGTCTAAACGACGGCATTCCTCAACATGATGCAAAGGTCAAATACGATGACATGAGGACGTTCGGTCAAGCCTTACATAATGCAAAGCAGTCATTTCTCAAGGAAACCCTGGTATCCTGGAAATCCGACGTTGCAAGCGCCTTTCTGAACCTACCAGCACACCCAGTTTGGCAGCTTCGCTGTAAGGGCGACCTCCGGAGGTTGCGGCTAAATCACACAACTGGCAGAGGGAAATCCGAAGTGTATTAGAGACCGTACATATTACAGGGAAGTAACTAATCACCTGGCAGAGGGAAATCCAAAGAGAACAAGTCTAAGGATTCCTCTGCCACGGCGTGGCGCATCAGTGCGGGGGCGGGGGCATGAGAACGACTGTACAACATCTCGGAGAAGTCCGACGACTGCAAGGGAGCGTCCCGGAGACCTCCGGGATGGCCCGAAAAGGAAATGGCCGGAAAAGGAAGTCCGGAGGGTCCCGGAGATCTCCGGGATGGCTGGAAAAGGAAGTCCCCTGACATTCGCCAGTTTGTCAACATTGACGGCGTCTGGTATGTGGTGCATCGCCTTGTTTTTGGCAACCACGCATCACCTTGCTGTTGGTGTGCGGTATCTGCGCTCATGTGTTGGATTGGCGTAAGAAAACTGGATATCACAGATCTTCACGTCTTCATGGATGATTTCTTCTCATGGGATCACGCTTCAGACTTGGTGGTTTCAAGCTCGGCCTAGACGTCAGACTCAGCTCCTCGTCTTTTGGGACGAAATTGGTTGCCCTTGGGAGGACAGAAAACAAGAATTCGGAGAACTTCTGAAAATTATAGGATTTTGGATTGATGTTAATCAAGGCACTATAACGCTCACGGACGAGTCTGTTCAGGAGATTATCGTGAACATCCGCGCTTTCCTGGATACACCCTCACGTTGTCCTCCACTCCGGTCTTGGCAACGTCTAGCTGGTCACATCAACTGGTTGTTGAACGTCCTGCCGTGGGGTCGCCCAGCTCTTACTGAAATGTATCGAAAGATGGCAGGCAAGACCACGCCCTATGCGGGTATCTTTCTCAATCGCGACGTCACAGATGACATGAAATGGCTCGTTGACATCATTCCAAAATCAATCGGTGTTCATTTTCTGGAGTCAACTCACTGGGACAATGACGCCGCAGATATGATTGTGTGGACCGATGCTAGCTCTAAGCTAGGCCTTGCGTTTGTCTTTGCAGGAAATGGATTCGCATATCAATTACATGCATCTGACTCATCCCCAAAGGTTGATATATTCTTCCTAGAGCTAGTGGCAATCTTGTCATCAATTCATTACATTGCATCTTTTCCTCATCCACCACGTCGCCTCCTGATTTTCACTGACAGTCTTGATTCCGTCGCCGTGTTTAATTCTCTTGGAGCTGCCGAATCACTGCACAATTCAGTCGTGCGTGCAGTGTCAGGAATTATCCTCCAATCTGGCATCAATCTACGCGTTTGCCACATTGCTGGCAAGGAGAATATCAGAGCGGATCTCCTTTCACGTCTATTATTTGATGAATACCGCAGAAAGTTTCCTGCAGACCGCGTCCGCCTGTTCGACCCTCCTCGGGAGCTGTTGCCGACGCGATGGAGGGATTGCTTTTAGATGCGTTGGGCGGGTCATCGTCAATGACCCGTCCAACGATGTCAACGACCGCGTTGAATGACTGGACTCGATTCGTTCAATCGCAAGCAATCGAAAGCTCAACAACGGCCTGCTACGCAACAGGCGCATGCGATTATATATCTTTCTGTCAATCACATAATTTATCACTCGATCCGACTCCTGAGACACTCTCCTGCTACATTGCGTTCTCGTCAAAGTTTATTGCGTCGGGTCCAAAATACCTGACTGGTGCGCGTCATTTCTTGCAAGATCTCTATCCACATTTCGACAAAAACCGCTCTCATCCCCTCGTTCGAGCAGCAATTCGGGGTTCGAAGAAAATCAGGGCTGACCCAGTCCGTCGTAAATTACCATTACGCCTATCCCATCTATCCCAGTTTGTCTCTCGAGCTCGAGAAACAGACGATTATGACGATCTCTTGTTTGCCACATTGATGTCGTGCAACTTTTATGCCTGCCATCGTACTGGGGAACTCACGCAACGTTCGAAAACCTCCACCGACTGGAGAAAGGTTATCAAGAGGTATTCGTTACACTTCACACACGGCTACGCAGGCTATCATTTACCATATCATAAATCTGATTCCTTTTTCCGAGGCACAGACATTTTATTCACTCATCAGGACATCGCCGATCCAATAGTGTTATTGAAGGAATATGTGGAGAGACGCGATCGTATTCACGGCGTTCGTTGCGCTCTTTTCCTCAGAGCAGACGGTTCTCCACCAACACGTGCTTGGTTCGAACGGAAACTATTCTCCTTTGTCGACCGATCCTATGGCGGCCACTCAGCACGAGCAGGAGGTGCCACTTACTACGCGAGCCTAGGCCTTTCCGAAGACGTAATCATGGCCATTGGCAGATGGTCATCATCAGCCTGGAAAACTTACATTCGCGACAATCCTTCGGTTCGCGCCGCGCTCCAACTCGCAAGACTGCGCTGTCGTCTTACGCCATAATCACTCGATCTTCTTATTTTCACGCCAGAATCACTCGATCTTTTTATTTTTCTTCTTTTCATTCTATTCTCTTCTCTGGCTTCACGCCTCATCTCTAATCACCACCACCATCCCCTCCTCACACCTATCAGCCTCATATAGCCGTCGGCGTTTCAGCCATCTCTACGACGTAAAATATATACACGAGAATCGCGACAGCGATTCAGTTTTGCCTACAAAACGTGTTCCTACGCAGAGGAAGGAAGTCAAAAAAGGAAGTCAAAAATAGCATAGCAAAGCAGACAAGCGCAAGATTCGGGTACGGGGAATCGAACCCCGAGCTGCCGCGTTAAACCGGAGACGACCCATGATGAGAGGCGGCAATGTTAGCCGTTACACCATACCCGACTTATAAAAGAATTCATTATATTATGGAAACCATTCCACTCAGGATAGCATCTCAAGCTTATGAAGGTTTCAACACTGTCTTTTGCGACAAAGTGCTAATTCCGTACACGATATCAACAGGAGATTTCACATGGAATACACGACGAAATAAATCTTGTATTGCGACACATGACTCTTTATCCAGTGCTGCGGACACGAGTACGCAGCCAGGCGATGAGTGCATGTGCTGACGTGAAATGTGATGAGTGTCATTACATAACAAGTTGTGCGTCGGGATGGCCGTTGCTATAGTGGGAAAGGCGTGGTTTGGTGGAATGAAAACTCGGCAGGTGGACCGGTAGTTCGAGGAAACGCTGAGCAAGACGTCTCAATCAGCCGGAGTTAGAACATGCGAGAAGGCTGACTGGCATGCCGCCCACTGCACGCAAGCGCGGCGGAGATTACATAATCGAGTCTTTGTTTTACTCCTGGTTTGTGGCCACAAATCTCTTCCACAAACCGCCATGCAAGTCGACAGCCAGCAGGCTTACTCCTTCCCTGCCTCCCTCACCGACCTCACCGACATCTTCAACCCCGACGCCTTTGCCGACGACCTCGCCAATGCCTTCGTCAACGTCCCCAACAACTCCAACTCGCCCCCCACCGCTTCTTCGTCTCGCGGCTCGTCGCCCTACCTTTCGTCAATACAGACACCCCCACAGCCACACGCTTTCCCTGATTATACCCCCTCTTCTTTCTTTGGCCTTGACGACGACCTCCAGGCAAAGCAGTATGACCCTATGATGAACATTCCTAACAACTCATACGACTTTTTCACCGCCTTTGAAGGCGTCGATATGGGGATTGATGGCGGATTGCACATGGAAATGGCCGCGGACATCCCGGGCATCAACACTGGCATCGTCGGCGAAGCAATGGGTATTGATCCTCAACTCGTTGGCACACCTTCTGCGCACAGTGATCTCGACGAGCAAGACCAAGATGTGGAGCACGATGGTGACGTGTCGGCTTCCCCTTCGTCTTCGGGTTCACCACCGGCTACGACAACGGCAGCCCGCAAGGTGCGGTCCGCGAAACGCAAGGAGAGAGAGGTCGAGACGGAAGAGGAGAGGGAAAAGTTGACGCTTGTCATCCAGCCCGTCAAGGCAGGCGGGCATGGTAAGGCGCGTAAGGGTACCATCCAGTCAGGGGGTATCGTGAAAAAGACGCCTTCCAATCCCGTTACTGCCTCCCTCGGAAAAGAAAATACTTACACTCCCTCCTTTGTCGCTTCTGCGATGCATACACCTCCCAGCGCTTTCCAGCCTACAAATCTTTATAACA
This sequence comes from Termitomyces sp. MG148, assembly GCA_003313785.1. Classification (NCBI taxonomy): domain Eukaryota; kingdom Fungi; phylum Basidiomycota; class Agaricomycetes; order Agaricales; family Lyophyllaceae; genus Termitomyces; species Termitomyces sp. MG148. The sequence goes on along the minus strand of QLOM01017736.1, from coordinate 890 downwards.
ACCTTCAGTCTCAGGAAAAGAAGGGTGAGAAGGACGATGAAGATGATGAGCTTCCGCAGGATTGGAGACCTTCTCCAGAGGTTCTTGCAAAAATGACAAGTAAGGAAAAAAGACAGCTTCGTAACAAGATAAGCGCGCGCAACTTCCGCGTTCGTCGAAAGGGTGTGTATCGTCATCGCTTCTATCCATTGATCGTATGATTTAAATTTGCTTCGATCACAAAGAATACATTTCAACCCTCGAGGGCGACATTGCGGAGCGCGATCGACTCCTCGAGGCTATCCGTTCCGAGCTCGGCTCGACTCAATCCGAGAATTTGGCTTTGCGACAAGAGATTGCTGCGCTCAAGCGCACGCTTCTCGAAGGTCGTGCACCGACGTCCGCTGCAGACGGCACTCCTGAGTATCCTTTACTCAATCTTCCCCCGCCCGCTCCCCTTCCCGCGCAGAGTGCTGCCGCGACGCTTCAAGCTCAGGCCCAAGCCCAAGCCCAGGCACAGCAGCAGCCACAAGCACAGCCATCGCCCTTGCTCACGCCAAACACGCAGAAAGATACAACCAAGAATGGAAGGTTCTGGGGTGGCGTCAGGATCGGCATGGGCATGGGAGGTATTACACCCGTTCATCGCGTTGTGCTTCCTGAAACGTCCATCGTGGATCTGTTTGCCAACCAATTCGGTCCGAGTCCATTTGTTGTTCCAAAGGATGACAAATGGAAAGAGAATGTCAATCCTCTGCTTAATGAGCTCATCGGGGAGAAGATCGACTCGGAGAAGGAGAAGGAGAAAGAACGAGAGAGAGAACGAGAGAGGATGCACAATCATTTGGGCTTCGAGGGTTTCTCGGACATCAACCCTTTCACGATGAAGACACTCGACGCGTACAGGATGC
>QLOM01017732.1:0-23985 GCA_003313785.1 Termitomyces sp. MG148 | reverse complement strand
CAGTTCGTGGCAGACTTCACCCGGGAGCTCTATCGTCTCCTGCACGTCAAGCTCCACACTTCCACCACCTACCACCCGCAGTCCGATGGCCAGACCGAATGCGTCAACCAGGAACTGGAACAGTACCTTGGGCTCTTCTGCAACGAGCGGCAGGACGACTGGGACGAACTCCTCCCGGAGGCCGAGTTCCAGTACAATAACCGCGTCCACACCTCCACGCAGCACTCCCCGTTCTTTCTGGACACCGGCAGGCACCCCCGGATGGGCTTTGAACCGCATGCACGACGATCGGAGAACGAGACGGTCAATGAGTTTGTTGACCGTATGCGAAAGGCACAGGAGGAGGCGGAGGCAGCCCTGACCAAGGCCAAGGACGACATGGCCCGCTATTACAACCGAGGACGACATGGCCCGCTATTACAACCGAGGACGCTTGCCAACCCCCCAGTACAAGCCTGGAGACCGAGTCTATCTGGACGCCTCCGACATCGCGACCACTAGGCCATCCCAAAAGCTCTCACACCAACAACTGGGGCCATATGTGGTTGAGTGCCAGGTAGGACCGTTGGCCTACAGGCTCCGGCTGCCCACCAGCATGCGCCGCCTCCATCCGGTCTTCAACGTGGTCAAGCTTTCGCCCACCCCGGACGACCCTATTCCAGGTCGACGTGCTTTGCCTCTGCCACCTCCGGTCATTGTCAACAACCGCCCGGAGTACAAAGTAGAGAAGATCCTCGACAGCCATCTATTCCGGCACAAGCTGCAATACAAGGTCAAGTGGAAGGGCTACGGTATTGAAGACATCTCCTGAGAACTTGCCAAAAATGTCCACGCGCCCGCTCTGGTGAAGGACTTCCACCGTAGTCACCCCGAGGCTCCCCGCACAATCCGGGGCATCTACCCCGTCTCCCCGGTGGACCGCGCGGTCCGCAACTTGTTCTACCCGGTGCGTCGAGACGCCGCACTCTAAGGGGGGGGGTGATGTCAGGGGACTTCCTTTTCCGGCCATCCCGGAGATCTCCGGGACCCCCCGGACTTCCTTTTCTGGCCATTTCCTTTTTGGGCCATCCCGGAGGTCTCCGGGATGCTCCCTTGCAGTTGTCGGACTTCTCCGAGATGTTGTACAGTCGTTCTCATGCCCCCGCCCCCATACTGATGCGCTACACCGTGGCAGAGGAATCCTTAGACTTGTTCTCTTTGGATTTCCCTCTGCCAGGTGATTAGTTACTTCCCTGTAATATGTACTGTCTCTAATACACTTCGGATTTCCCTCTGCCAGTTGTGTGACTTAGCCGGAACCTCCGGAGGTTGCCCTTACAGGGACGTGCGTGGTGGGAGAAGTCCTGGATGAAGCGCCGGTAGAAGTTCGTGAACCCCAGGAAGGCTTGTACTTCCTTCTTGCTCTGGGGCTCTGGCCACTGCATCACACCAGCCACCTTCACCGGGTCCATCTCTGCCATGCCGTGAGAGATGATAAGTCTGAGATACTCAATGCGCATCTGCTCAAACTCGCATTTCTCCAGCTTGAGGTACAACTGGTGCTGGCGGAGACAGTCCAGGACGATCCATGTGATCTGACGATGCTCCTCTAGCGTCTTGGTATAGATGAGGATGTCATTGAGATACACACAGACTACTCCGTCCGCAATCAGGTCCCGGAAAATGTCGTTCATCATGGTCTGGAAGGTGGCAGGGCTGTTGGTGAGTCCAAAGAACATCACTAGAGGTTCGAACAGCCCGCGGTTGGTCCGGAATGCAGCCTTCCACTCATCTCCCTCCTGGATGCGCACGTTGTTGTAGCCCCACTGGACGTCCAACTTTGTGAAGTAGCGCGCACCCCGGAGGTTGTTGATCAGTTCCAAGATGAGAGGGAGTGGGTAGCGGTTCTTGACGGTCATCGCGTTGAGTACTCGATAGTCTTGGACCAACCGGAGGGAGCCATCCTTCTTCTTGATGAAAAACACTGGAGAGGCCATCGGAGACTTTGAGGGGCGGATTTGTCCGGACTCCAGATTTTCCCGGAGGAACGTGTCAAGCTCGTCCTGCTCCTTGGGTGCGAGCAGATAAACCTTGCAGTTGGCCGGCTTTGAGTCCGGCAGAAGCTTGATGGCATAGTCCCACTGCTTGCGCTCTGAGAGGGAGTCAAACAAGGCCTTAGAGAAAACGTCCTCAAAGTCGTGCAAATGGTTGGGGACCGCATCCTGGAACGCCCGGGGCAGGGCGTTGGCTGCAAAGGCCTGGGCCAGTCGTTGAGAAGTGGTTTGGCTGGCCCGGATCTCCTCCGCCACTGGCGGAGGTCGTAGCGTGGTGGCATAGATGCGGTCTCCTACCTCAATGGCTTTGTCCGGAAGCTCCGGATCCTGTGCAGGTAGGAACTCTCCTTCGCGTCCCTCTTCCTGACTGGGGTTTCCTCCGTTGTGCCTGTTGTCCTTGTAGAGGGCCTCCCTACGAGGGAACGCCAGAGGCGGGGGATCCAGCAGGTCAAGATCAGCGAAGGGGAGGTGACCTACGCGGCACGCCCTGATAGCTGCGCGTTCCCGCATAGCGGTGCGCCGCTCTTTCTTCACTTCCTCTGCGCAGGTCGCATAGCGCCGGGGGCACCGGCTCATGCTCACCTCCCCGGTAGTTCAGTCAATCTCTGGGTTGTGCTCCCGGAGCCACGGGAATCCCAGTATCATGTCCTGTTTACCAATGCCCATGACAGCAAAGGTAGTGTGCTCCGCATGGGACCGGTATCAAAGAACCAGGTCCACCACGGACTTGATAGACCCCGCTTTGTTGCGGGTACCGTCAACATTGTATACCGGGATCGGGGCAAGCAGGGGTCAAGTGGTGAGCTGATGCCGTTCTACGTAGCTGGTGTCCACAAAGAGTCCGGTGGCTCCGGAGTCTAGGAGGGCTGATGATGACGCCCAAAAGTCGCTAAGTACTGCCAAGGGTAAACGGTGCCTAGCTACTGTGAAAGGTAACGTGTTGGGCGGTCGCTAGTTGAGAGGGAGTCCGAGCAGGGTCCCAGAGACTTAGTCTGTCAAGGAAAATTGAGTAATTGGAAGAAAGGTGCTTAGCGATCTAAGCCATGTAGCCTGCGAGGCGCTAGGGTGCCAATAGTTGGCAAGGACTTGGCGACGTAACGTAGTCAAAGTGTGCTCGTATAGCACCTAGACAGTCGGCAAGACTGGCGAAGAAGCGGCAAGCTTAGTGTAGTCGGTAAAACGGTAAGTTCCTTAGCGACTCCGAGGAACTTAGTGTGCGCAAGTTGAGATCTGAACTGTGGGGATGGAATTTGATGCTCCTAAGACAAAATATGTACAGTATTTATAGGCGCTAAGTCGCCATGTTAATTAAACTATAAGTTGCTAAGTAACAAAATGGGGAATGGATTATGACAAGAAGAATAGAATGTGAAATAGCTAACCCGCGGCGTCTATCAGTCGGCAAGCGCTAAGTCACCAAGTGAGCACTGAAAGCAGTCAAATAAACGGTGACTATCCTGGGGTCTGAAACAATCAAGGGGGCTGGCGTCGCCAAAGTCGCTAAGCGTCGGTAAAGTTATGCATCGCTAACCGCTAGGCACCGGGGCTGAGGAAGTGATGGCCTGCTGATGGCCGTTGGCAAGTCGTGTAATCTTATAAGGCGCCGGCTATCTTTGATTGGTGACCTGTTATCGAGCCCGAGGTCATGTGTGTGGTCCATGCGTTAAACAGTCAGGTGGGCGAGTTCCGTGGTCTGGAAGTCCCGTGCGCTAAACATCCCGTGGTCGCCTAGTCATGTGTAGTCCGCGTCATGCCTGTTCGCCTGAGTGAGCCACCAAACTGCTATCAACAAAAGTCGCTAATTATAGCTTTGCTGCGCTGAGCCCAGCCCAGGTCTTATCACTGACACGCTCCGGGTCTGTTGCGTGTTGGTTGTCTCAATTTCCACGTTCATCCGGAGCGAGTTAGGCAATGGAGTGGAGGCAATTACGTAGCAACGGGGGAGGCGGCGCTCCCAGGCAGGGAGGCGTGTTTGGGCAGGCATCGGATAGGGCTGAGGGGGTTTGTTGGGTACGACAGGGGTAGTGCTTACAGTCAGAGAGCTATCGGCAGAGACTGTATTGACTTCTTCTACCGACAAACATGCGAACCTGTTAGCACTAAGCGGCGGGGGCGTACTGGTCACCCGCCATGCCCCTGAAAATCCTCACTCTGCTCCTCCTGGCCTTCCGAGATGTGAGCGTCTTTTGATGCCTCCTCCGGGATGGGGGTATCTGGAGAGGGCACTCCAGCAATGTCCCGGGCCGCCAGGAGCTGCATGAGTAGCTCTTCTTGCTCCTCCGGGGAGAGGTAGCGCACCTCGAGACCCCTGGGGCAGTGACGCGCAAAATGGCCCTGCGCGCCGCAGCGTCAGCATGAAAAGGGGAGCGGGGCGCACTGTCAGGAGGCGTCCACATCCATTGGCGTGCCTGGAGCTAGTGCCGGGATTGTCGGGGGCGCAACCGTTGCCATGGGTGGTGCCGGAATCGGGAACCTGCGGGGGAACATCGTGGGGGGTTGCGTCAGGGGCGCAGGGTGCACAGGCTTGCGGAGGTCGCGCTTGAGCTCCATGAGCTGCCATTGCTCCCGGGCCACCCGGTACCATGCAAAGACCTGGTTGTCGGCCGGCCAACCCTCTGCAAGGTTGTCGATGCGCTCCATCAGCGTTGGATGGAGCCCTTTTTGAAAGGTGAGGCAGAGCTGCAGGCCATCAGGGTACTCAGCCTGCTCGACCAATGCGTGGAACGAGTCAATGTACTCATCCAGCGAGCGTTTCCCTTGGCCGTACTGCTCCCTATCCCTCAGGATCAGCGCGGCGCTTTTGGCGGGGTTCTGGGGGAAGAACTTGTCCCGGAACTCCTGTTCAAACTCGGCCCAGTCCGTAAAGCTTGCGACGCCTCCGGGGCGTCAGAAAACCCTCAGCGCATAGGTGGCCGCTTGTCCCAACTTCATGTAGAACAAGACCCACGCAATTTTCAGCTCGTCGGATATGAAATTGTTGCCACAGAGCTGGAGATAGGTGGCGCACGACTGGAGGAAGCGTTCCCCGGACGCGCGGTCGCCGTTATAGGGGTCGGGGGTCGCCAAGCATGGGATGTTGGAGCACTCCCGTGCCGGGATGGGGGATTGCGTGGTGCGTGGGTGCTGCACCGGCGGAGTAGGCGGTGGGGGGTTAGGTGCCGCCGGGGCGAGGTGTTTGAGAAGGGTACAGAGAGAGTCAGAGATGGTGTCGGTGGTTTGTCGGAGGTGGGTGAGTTCGGTGGAGTGCTGGGTAAGAGAGGCTTGGGTGAGTTGCACCTGCATTTCTAGGTGGAGCAGGTGGGTCCAGGCTTCCTTGCCGGAGGTGGCGGCGTCCAAGAGTGCTTCTGGAGTGGCGGGCTGAGACATAGACAAGGCAGTGCTTAAAACCGGTGGGGGAGCGACGAATAGGAGCCGGGAGGTGTTCGGCGGCTATAGGGGGCTACCAGACCAGGAGTAAGAGACTTGTTCTGCTATAAGGGCGACCTCCGGAGGTTGCGGCTAAGTCACACAACTGGCAGAGGGAAATCCGAAGTGTATTAGGAGCAGTACATACAACAGGGAAATAACTAATCACCTGGCAGAAGGAAATCCGAAGAGAACAAGTCTAAGGATTCCTCTGCTGTGGCGTAGCGCATCAGTGTGGGGGCGGAGGCGTGAGAATGGCTGTACAGTACTGGGCGAGTCTCTCCGGAGATCTCCGGGGACCCTCAGAGAACTCCGGGGTGGCCAAAAAAGGAAGTCCAAAAGGAAGTCCCCTAACAGAAAGGCTCATCACAGCTGCAAAGGCCTCTGGGGCAAAGATTCCTCCAAAGAAGTATGTTTCAATTGATTGTAAATTAGAGTGGAGAATTCAACCCTGCTTTAGAAAATCTGCTAAGAGTGAAGACGAGGATGTCACAGCACCCATAAAACAATCTTTTGTGATTCCTTCCATTGCACCAAAGCTTAAACAATGGTGGCCTATTGTGATTGACTTGGATGATGACCTCCCAAGTCTAGCATCTGGGAGCCAAGTCACTACTGCGTTGATTATGGGTCAGTGGTAGAGGATGACAAATCTGGGGTTTTGCGAGCTGGAAATATGAAGGAAAACATTTGGGCATTTGATAACAATGGATCATCCATGGTCAGAGGCTCTTTTGCTCACAGAAAACATTTAGATACACCTTTCTTGTACTGTTTTTACTCAAAAATTGCAAAAAATACAGGTGTATTATTTTGAATTTTCAACTAGCAACTCCTCATGTGTTATGTGTTACATTTTGATAAATAGGCAACTCCAGAGGGCTGCGTTATGCATTACGGTTGCATCCATACAGTCCATTACAGTATGAGGTTTAGGTTCCATGCAACACACAAGTCTGCTCTTGTGTTCTGGCATAGTGCTCTATCTTCATGGGCAAGGCAATGTGATAGCTTGAAAAATTCATGAAAAGGCACACTGGTTCTGACTTTCAGAAGCTGGAACCAGTGCAAAAGAGGTGAAAGAAAAAGAGGTGGAAGGTTGCACAGCTTGGATATTTATAGCCAGAGTCGCAGTGCAATTGGAGCAACATAGAGAGTATAAGTTTAATGATGCACATGAAATGACAGCCATTTTATTTGCATTACGGTATACAAAGGATTTGAAGATTTGAGGTATGTGAGACAAGGAGCATGGAATCTAATAGATTTAGAAGTTCATGTAATCATTTTGTGTGACCCAGCTATAGAGCAAATTTTGTTTGGTCTACAAAACCCACTATTAAGTAGTGAGATTTACTCACTTATGTGTGATTATTGGATCTCTCATAAAATCTACACTCTAACACAAAATTTTTGATTACATGTTACTGTATTATATAAACATTTGTGTATGTATATTTATATTTAAAAAAAACTATGTCTTAGCACAAAACTTTTAACACTATATTACTGTATTATGTAAGCAGCTGTATATACAAACATTTTTTTTATCTAATTCAATCTTTTCTTTTTAAAAACTATGTTTGAACAGAAAACTACGTCTTAACATGGAACTTTAGACATGATGTGACCATGCCCATATTGTTATATAAGCATTTGTGTATACATAAACCCTGTGTTTTCCAGCAATTTTTTCCTTGTATCTTTTACCCGTCTCAAGTTTGTTATGCTTCTTTTCTCTCTGTTTGGATGTGGGCTAGGCTTATTCTTGTATTTTTTTGCATTTTGAGGCTGTCTGCCACCCTTTGCTCTGCTTATTCATGTTGATCTTCTTCTCTTATCACTTTTATACGTCTTATTGTCCATGTTGTAGTACACTGCTTCATATGTCAATCATTTGTTTAGGTGCAACTTACTTTTCATCACTCTGTATCTTGGTTAGTCTATTGTATTGCTCCACATCCTAATGGTGTCTCCTCATTTTGGAGTTTCCCATAAACTGTATCTCAAAAACCATCACATTTCTACTATCTTCCATAATGTATATTGTCTTAAGCCCTGCATTCTAACAGTGTATGCTCCATGGAGTCTTCACAGTCACATCCTTCTACTTTGGCACTGCTATTCATCCTATAAGTTCTCCCAAACTATAATCTACTGCCCATTTCTGCTTTCTCTTCTTTGTTGTTGACACATGAGTTCTTTGTATGTATCGACAATTGGGATGTTGTGGGAGACAGCTCCATTTGCAGTATTGGGATTATCCAGTGTGTTTCTGGTTTCTTCTTTGTCTATAAATTCTCTGACAAATCTTCAATACATTAATGATGTTTGAAATCTGTGACATTTTACTACAAGTTAAGTACCTTGACTTCATCCTTTTATGAGGCTGAAATATTTTGTGTAATCACATGTTCATCTCTTACATACTTTCTTTGTACCATGTCAATCCCTGAAATTTTGACTACTACCAGTGTAATCATCAGTTTTACACATGATGCTAAAAAACACTGCTGTCATCTGATATACCAGGTATTTAATGTAGTTTTGTAAGTGTTCTCCTTGTACTGATGTTTTGCACAAAAAATGTCATGTTACATAAATTGTTTAGTAAGAGTGGACTGTATCTCCCATTTATGATTAGTTAGATTTTGGTTATGCCATGCTTGCAACGGCCCATACAAGCAGGTCACAAATAGAATTATTTTTAAAGATGATTGGGCAGAATTGACTCTCGCTCATCCCTGTCTGTGTCACGCCGCCTGACCTGGAATATGAAACAGAGGGCCATTACAACCAGAACCGCTACAATAGTAATTGCAACTGCAATGTAGTATAACATTGGATGCATCCCTCGCAGTTTCATAGTATAATTGCTCAGGTTGTTTGTACCATTGAGGCGGATCTTTACAAAACTCTCATGTGCTGTAGAAAGTATGTTTACCGGGATTATAAAAGGAGATTATTTAGATACTTACCCTCGGTCGCATTTGTTGTGGAAAGAAATTGAACGCATGGCACGTCCTTCTTCCAATCTGACTCCAAGATGAAGTCCCCATAATCCATCAAGACGTAAACATTGCATACTTAAATTGAAGGCATTAGGATGCTAATGTACAGATTTGAATGCCTTCAATGCACAAAAGGCCATTTCTAAGACAACGCTGTAAGAAGGTTCACTTCCTATGTCATAGGTAAATGGTTAAAACTGACTATTGGTTAGGTCCAATACTTGTGAAAGAATCTAGAACTCACAGTGCCTATGCACAAGGGTCAACCTTTTGAATCTATGATCATGGACATTCCAATGATGGTTGGATCTCTATGAATAGCTCAATCTTGGACTTGAATATGAGTGAAGGGCCTTCTACAGTGTGGCATCTAATGGATGTATAGGATACGATTGTTGGTTGAACTTGAAAGTTATATTGACTTCTTGAGAACAAGGGAGCAGCCATATCTTTCCAACAGGGTCAAGTTCAATGAGTTGAGCTCCAAGAAATCTCCCATAGATCTCTGCCGCAACTGGACTTGGAGTCCAGGTAAAGGAAACTCTGAAGATTAAAGAAAGGATCAACATACCTAGGCACTTGAGGTAAGAAGAACCCAGTATCAAGCACAACTGTCAATTGTTTCTCGTTTAAGGTTGAATCAACCTCTGTGTGCATTATAATTGGTCTTCTATCTGGCCCAATAAGTCCATTGTTGTCAAGAAGAACCTTAAAATGAAGATCTGTGGCAAGAGAGTTGACGACTGGCAGCTTTGGTTGCTTCAGAATATCTTCAAAGCCAGCAATAACCTGGCCTATTGTCAAGCTACCACCATAAAAGTCAATAGGATCTACAATTTATGGAAAAACACATGAGGGTGGCTTTTGTAAAGAAATGTAAAAACAGACCTTGAGATTGGCCAAGAAGCACCATCAGGTAATTTGGTGTTGTGAGGTTCTGAAGAAAGATACAATCCAATAGAGCAGCACCTGCGATGGTGGAGATTGTTTTATATATGTTTGATCCATCACTAGGGCCGAGTCCTATGATTCTTGCATTGAGGTAGCGTTCCAATGAGGGTGAGCTCTACTACTCGCCTGAAGTACTATCACCTGATTGCTTCATGTTTTCTGCAGAGACTTCCACTAAGAGTAGAGATAAGGCCGAGAACGAGGAATACTTCGGGGTCTGCACTCATGGAAGGCCTGATCTGGGATCCTATACCCAGCAAATTCTACTTCTGTTGTCTTAATTCTTTCTCAATATCAATGTACAATCAGAGGGGAATGGATATCAAATAAGGGGGATAGATACCAGTCATAGAATCATGAACATAGTTGACCCTGCTGCTAAGTTGAATGTCATTGCTATTTGGGACGCTACCCACTATCCAAATGTCCAAGCTAGATGACCAATGGATACCCTCAGAGTTCCACTGAAAAAAGACAATTGTAATAACTGACCTACTCATGTCAATCAGCAAGGTATAGCCATTACTTCTGAGCTCTATCTCGGTGTAATAACTGATGTCTGCATTATTACTGAGTTCAGACAACCCAGGTGCCCTGCGCTCTGTCAGAGGACCAGTCTCCAGACCGTGTCCAATCCTATTCCGAGCTTAGTCCAACGATATGCCTATTCCCAGCAGATCCGACCAGCTGCTTGGCCCACCCTTTCCCCTTCCATCTTGTAGTAGTCAGCCTTGATAAGTCATATGCCCAGACCTTACTCAGCATTGATTATTGTTAGTCATACTCCTTTACATACCGGGGCCCAATTAGTAAACAGTATTAGTAATAGCATAGCCACCAATGTAGTATATATAGGCAGCCTGTGGGATAGAATATCCCCAGGCTGAGCAATAGTAGTGTTCTTCTGGCCTATCCACTGAACCGACTGTAAGCTTATCTAGTGCCGTCCGACCCTCTGTTAGCCTTGCTTGCCTCTTGCCCAACTCTTGCCTGCCTCTGTGCTTGCTTGACTCTCGCTTGTCCCTTGCATTGCCAACTCTGTGGAAGGAGTTCCGCAGACATCAAGCATTGCTCTTACACGCTCATGTTTCAAACTTCTACATTTCCTTTCCCCATGAAGCTCCAACTGAAAAGCAGCAACAACAAGGATCAGATACAGAGTGAAAACAGTGACATGGAAAGTATGCATGAAATCAAGTTACTCTTAAAATGCAAGAGAATTAGTTACTAGCCAGGAAGTATAGTCAAAGGTTCAGTGGGTTGTCACCTGTGGTTCATATCAAGGATACTTGAACTCAGAGAACGCTGGAAGCATGCAATGGTTGGCCAAATCTGTCTTGTTCCATGATTCACTTCTTCTTTGAGCCTGATGAGATCATGCCGAGCTTTGTACAGATCCTGAAAGCAATTTTACAATAGAGACAATGTGGTAAAGGGTCATGCGCTTGTTTAGATAGTGCGTTATGAACAATTGATTATCTATGATGGCACAGTGCATGGATTATTCCAACTGTCAACCATGTGGACTCCGTTTTATCTCCCCAAAATTGTATGCAAAGTATATTAAACTCCTAGGTCCCAGATGAGAGTCAAGACGCGCAATCTAACCAAGGGTCAGGAGTGTTGATCTGATGCAGTCTATCTGATGTCAAATAATTAGAAGCGTCTGAGTTTTAGGAGTAGAGTTTGGAGCAGAGTGAAGCTAGAAGTACGGATAGGCACTTTGGAAGTCGTTTTTTAATAAAGAGACATGACATTGTACTCGTCCCCTATGCAAAGATGGCAGGAGACCCTTCGATTGCAGGCTCTGCCAGCAAAAAAGCAACATGGGAGTGAAGGGTACAACCTGATGTGTCCCACAATTCCAGGCTTTCAATTCAGGGCCACTCTAGCATTCAAGTATCACATCATGTATTTATTCTTGGTCAGATTGGTTGTAGCAGAGAGTATACAGAGAACTGGAGCACAAAACAAGCCCATGAATACTCAGTGAAAATTGGCAGAGTGCCTTGACCTGCCAAGAGGACGCATGTAGTGTGTGCGGTTAGGACCATTCCAAAACAAGACATACCTATGCATGACGACTTAGGCCACAGGGGACTATATGCTACACACGCTATACTACTGAAACATTTCTGGTGGCCTCACGTGCGAGCTGACATCGCTTGGTATGTAAAGACTTGCCACCTATGCCAGATTCAGCAAACTTGCTAATTGCTCATCCTGCTGATGGTTGCTATGCCAGCACCTCTCTTCAGTAAGATCTATATTGACACAATGCACATGCCCAAGTTGGGTCGCTACAAGTACATCATCTAAGGTTGCTGCTTGCTAGTGCACTGGCCTGAGTTTAGAATGCTCCAACAAGAAAACATGGATGCTATAGCTAAGTGGTTGTTTGAAGATGTCATCTGTCGCTGGGGTGCGCTAAGAGAAATAGTTACCAACAATGGCGCCCCCATCATCAAAGCGCTGACTTACCTTGCCAAGAAATACAAAATCCACCACATACACATCTCTGGCTACAACAAGCACACTAACAGTCTTGTGGAATGCCCTCACTTTGACGTGCGCCAAGCTCTCTTCAAGGCGATAGACGGCGACGAGTCTAGATGGAGTGAGGCAACCTACTCTGTCTTCTGGTTGGAAAGGGTAACTATACACAAGCGCATGAGTTGCTCATCTCACTACGCAGCGACTGGCACCCACCCCTTACTGCCTGCCGACATCATTCAACATACTTGCAACCAGCACCCAACTCCCTACTGTCCACTACCAACCTCATCGCTTGACATGCCATTGACTTACAACGGCAAAATGAAGACTTAGCGTGCTTACACAAAACAGTCTTTAGTGCCAGACAGAAAGCAGCGCTAAGGTTTGAAACGGACCACAGTGCAACCATCAGAGACTACAACTTTAGCCGTTGATAGCGTTACTATCTCCCTATAAGCAGAATTTATTGAAGAGCTATAGGTGTGACTAATAATGTGCAAGGAATCTTTTGTAGTTACCACTCCGTATATACCAAGGGCACCCATATTAAGTCAGAGTTTGGAAGTCGGTAGTGGAAAGTAACAAGTTGCTATTGGAAAGTTGCTATACACTGTTGGAAAGTCGCTAGACGCTGTCAAAAAGTTGCTAAACACTGTTGGAAAGTCGCTAGATGCTGTCAGAAAGTCACTGGACGCTGTCAGAAAGTTGCTGGATGCTGCCAGAAAGTTGCAAGATGCCCATTAGATCTGTACTCTGTACTCTTTACGTGATCTCTGAGGGGAAAAAGTTGTTTTTATTCCAAGTTATGGTACAGTTTATATAGTACTATTGGGAGACAGGTGGTAATTCCCCTACCTCAAACATTACCTTCCTCCGTTCTGTCTTCCACTTCTTGTTCCACCTGTGGGGCCTTCATTCCATTACTCCTTATTCAGATGCAAACACTCCCCTGCTGCCACTGCAGGCGTCACCGTTCTTGCCGTTTACTTGGTCTGCCTCCCCATGGCTAGCGTGGTTACTTCTTCCTTGATCCGTTGGCCCAGAGCTTCGTGCGTCTCCTCTCTGAGTCAGCCGCGCTGTGAGGTTTGACTTGCCGCCTCTACCACCCCTTTGTACTGGAGTTCCCGTTTTGCTGTTTTGGGGCTATTCTGCCTTCAGCGGTACTAAGCCCCTATCATTGTGGGTTGCTAGTGCTTATGAGGAACTCCAAGATAGAGACTACTCACAACAAGAAAATGCGCCCCCGCTACTTGGGGCCATTGGTAGTTATCTCTTGTAACTGTGGAGGCGCTTACGTCCTTTGTGAACTAGATGGGTTGGTACTGCACAGACTGGTTGCCGCCTTCTGACTACTCCCTTACCTCGCATGTGACCATATATCCTTACCGCTCGAGGCGCTAGACATTGATACTGCCAAGCTTAGAGAACTTGAAGAAACAGACTTATTAGATGACAACAACTTGCCGCCTGAAGAAGAAGAAGACTAAAATACTGTTTACTTTTCTTACCGACTTTTTTTCTCTTTCCTTGCTTATCTTTTTACTATACAGACATTTTTCTTTACCTCAAGACGCAGCGCTAGCAACTTTGATTGCTGCCTGGCGCCTTGCACAACTCCTTACAAGGGTTTTTTGCCATGATGATCTACTGAGCATTCCCTTAAAAACCCAAGTTGCTACAACACCACTTTCACTAAGTCTTTTTCTTTTACAAGTCCTTCAAAACCCACGTTCCCTTACTATACACACAGACTTTCTTACTAATGTTTCTTATCACACACTATTGCAAGTTCCAAAATTGTTTATATTACATTTTCTTGTTTACTACAAGTCCATCTATGTACAACGTTACTAAAAGTTCAAGATTTTTACAGGTGCTAGCGACTAGGCCTGGTCATGGTTGGCAGAAAGGCGGGAGCAGGAAAAGGTCTTCAGCCTAGACGTTGTTTCGCTCTTGCCAGGCTAGTGCCTCCTCACAGTCCTGCTGGTACCACCTCAAGATAGCAATGCTGCATCCCAGCGTCCTCTGCCTCATCCTCATTCCTACCATCTCATTATCTACCACTCTCATCTCCCGCACCATTACCAACTCCATATCCACCACCCGCTCCATGACCTCGCCAACTCCTCTGGCGACCTCATACCAGTAACAGGGTATAGGAGCTCTTCACCCAGCCAGTCAAAGTCGCTACTCATCACTCGAGAGGCGGGAAGAGGCGTCCAGTGCAAGTCCATCCTAGTGACCAGCACAGGGCATTCAACTTGTTCATAGTCTTCATCTCCGGAGGACATGTCATGAGCAGTTGCCAGCTGAGCACGCTAGTTGGTTAGCAACACCCAACGCCTGGAAAGGAGTCTTACCTCCTCCTCTTCTTCCTTTTCCTCCTTTTCCCCTTCCCCTTCCTTGACCTCTTCTCCCAAATTGCCAGCGATAGGAGGCAAGATCTCTGCTAGTTGGGAAGCAATCTCCTCCAAGTCACTAGTGACTAGAGGAGAAGAGGAATGCCTAACAATGCAAAATCAGTTACCAACTAGGCAAGTAGCTAAGCAACACTTACTGAGTCCCACTATGCCCAGCGATAAGGGACGGCCTCTGCCAACAGAAGAACTTTGGGTCCAGTTCTGCTAAACGTGTAGCTGCTAAACAATCAAATGAAGGACCAGATAGCTCACGTTCAGCTGAGGTGAACCGAACATAAAGGTGCTTGGCCTCCCTGGAAGAGCCCAGAGAAGAACCAGCCCTCTTGCCAACAGGGCACCTCTCCAGCGACTCTCCTCCCACCTCTACCGACTCCTCTCATTCTACCGCTTTCCCCTTGTCCTTGTCTTTTCCTCCCCTCTTTGGTGGCCAGCTACCAGTTGGCATGGTAGTTCCTCTTGAAGGGGGCGGCAAGGGTGCATCACCTTGATGAGTCAGCAGCGCCAAGCTTTCCTCCATGATGCTGGCAACCTCACCAGACTCTACCGTTACCTGCTTGCCCAACACGTACTCCCTAGCTCTCCTGACCCGTACCAACTGCTCAAATGTCCTCTTGACAATGGGGTCCTCCTTGCCACGATCTTGGAACTTGAGGCCATTATAGGTACAGGCCCGCTTGAGAGCATCGCAGCAATAGCATGGCAGGACGCTGGTAGGGAACCAGCATGCCTCGGGATTGTTGTTGGCCCAGCACTTGTCACACTAAGTCCAGTAAAGGTCAGCCTGGTCGCTAAACGGTTTAAGAACTACTTACTGCGCCTTTGGAATCTTTGTATGCTTGGTGCTGGACAGGTGTCACTATCTTCTTACTCTTGGCTCCCTCTATCACTACTCGCGCCATACCTGTGTCCAGCACTACCTCTGCCCTCCAGGTTGCCAGCAGGTCCCACAATTCAGCGTCGGTAAACACTGTTTGCGTAGGTACCTGGGGTAGTGATGGGTTGCTAACAAAGAAATTTTGAAAATAAAGACCTACCTCGTACATAGGCACCACCCTTGTGGACTTATGGAACTAAGCAGAACAATTAGCAACAAGAAATTAGCAACAGTCGGCAAGAACATGTACCTTGTGCAGAGAAGACACTTGTGTGGTTGAGCCCTGCCTGGGAGCCACTGGTGCAGGGCTCTCGTTGCTAGCAGCCACTCATTGTGCATGACGGGCATGGCACTGCTCCTGACACATCTTGGCAAGGTTGTCCTTGGTGGAGGGGCTAGGCGCTAACAAAGAAGAAGTAGATGCTACAGGAGTGCTACTACCAGGACCGCTAAGAAACGCCCATCCAACCAGCTACCAACCCCATTGCCAAGCCTGCCTCCTGAAGCTCCTTCTGCCTCCTCCACTCCCTCTCCTCCTCAGCCTGCTACCATGCCTCCATCAGCAGCGCCTCTTGGGCGGCACGCTGACATGCCAAGATTGGCTCCACAATTAGTGTCTCCTTACTGTCAGGAGAAAGTTCAGGCTAGCGCTAACAAATAGGGAATAAGCAACTTACTCTTGGCGATCTTGAGGACTTACCAGTTGAGAAAGACCTCCACCCAAAATCTCTGCCAGCTTGTCATCAACTGAGGGAGCAGAAGGGGGTTGAGGTTGCTAAATGGTCAGTAAAAAAACAGTACAGTCGCTAACAACATGTATTAGGAGAGTCTCGTAAGGTGCCAGCCACTCAGCGCCCTCAAACCCACAATGCCTCCTCATTGTCCCATGTCACCTCAGCCAACCTATGGACCTTCTACCTCTCCAACAACCACAACATCTCCACCACCAAATCCTGGGATGCACCAGCCCCCTCACCAAAGTGGCGCGCCAAGAACGCAGAGGCCTTGAGGATAAACATTAGTGCATGAGTGCTAGTGTCAGCGGCAGCAATCACAGAAGACATTTGAAGTTTAAAGTTAGAAAGAGGTGGGAATCAAAATCGGCTGCTCATAGGGGATTTCAATGGAGTTTCCAATCACGGTTGTCAGACCTTTTGAGTAGGTGGTTATGTGCACGGACCTTGTAACAACACGTGATATTGGGAATTGACTGAGGACAGTCAATTTTTCAATTGGAGGGAGATGATAAGCCTCTGGCTGAGCTCAGTGCACCAGCACTATTTTTAGCAACTTATATTTTGCAGCTAGCAGAGATCGAACTCAGGCTACAGGACGCAACATGCGGGATCATGAGACTTAGCGACCACTTGACTTGGTGGTCATATGATGATCTACTGGTCACATGACAATCTACTGGTCACATGGCAATTATGGAGACTTGGCAACCACAGAACCTTAGCAACCACCTGACTTAGCAATCACCTGCCACTCACCTGACTTCAGCTCAGCCCCCTTTTGGGTTTTTGATCAGTGATAACCGACACCAGGGCCTTTAGCGACGCCTATCAAAACCCAGTGCTTCTCAAAGATCTGACATCAAATCACTTTAGCAATGCTTATGGCTTATCTGACGCTTAGCAACTTACTTGAGACAGGCCCCTTGATGGTTTTAGACCTTAGCAACAGTTCCCATGCATTTGGCCTCTTTCACTGCTAAGATGTTGTGTTAGCACTTGCCAACTTGACAGACACTGTCGCTTAGCGACTTTCACGTTCCATCGTACTTGTCATCATTTTTCTTGATTAATTAATTAGCAACTTTTAGTTTAATTAACACGGCAACTTAGCACCTATAAATACTGTACATATTTTGTCATAGCCAGCATCGAATCATACGCCACAGTTCAGATCTCATTCTAGCGCATTCTAAGTCCTCAGAGTCGCTAAGTGATACGGTCTTGCCGACTCTCTCTTACCAACTTTCATACTTACGGTGCCATACGGGCACACTATTGCCAAACGTCAAACATTGCTAAAGTCTTTGCTGACCTTTAGCACTCTAGCGCCTTGCAGGCTTACAGCTTAGATCGCTAAGCAACTCATTTATTTTTCTAAGTCCAAACCCCACTAAAAAGACTAGGCTTCTGGGACTCTGCCTGAAACTCTTTCAACACTAGCGACCATCCGACGCTACTCATTTTGTGAGGTGCTAAGTTTACCATCTACCAGGACAGTGCCTAGCGACTTTTGGGTGTCATCAACAACCACAGTGAAGGAGCTGTCATGGGTGTACCTGAGGAATATTGTATAGCTGCATGGCCTCCCTAGCTTGATTGTGAGCAACTGGGACACTAAGTTTACCTCCTAGTGGTGGAGGGAACTTCACTGAATCATGGGAGCAAAATTGCTCATGTTGACATTATTCTACCCCCAGATGGATGGGCAGACTGAGCAGGCCAACCACAGTGTAGCACAGATATTGTGCACAGTAGTGCGTCCGGACCAGAGGGACTGAGTGGACCAACTGCCCATGACAGAATTTGCAATAAATGTGAGCATATTGGAAACAACAGAGTATGCCCCATTCAAACTGAACAGTGGCTACATGCTCTTGTTCATGCATGAAGTACGCAGTGATGGGCAGGCACATGAAGGTGTTAAGGCATTCACGCAACAGGCACTGGCCAACTTGGCTGAGGTGCATGATGCAATAATAGTGACACAGGTATTCCAGACACACAAAGCAAATGAGGGCCAAAAGGAGGAGCCAGATATCAGTGAAGGGAGCTTAGTGTTTCTGTCTACGCAGAATCTGAACTTGCCAAAGGAACGGGCAGGTAAATTATGCCCAAAGTAGGTGGGACCCTATCGGGTCCTAAAGGCAGATGCTCAGACATTGAATTATGTTCTGGAACTACCAGTGGCCCTACAGGCCAGGTGTAAGGAGAACGCTTGATGTCTGCAGAACTCCTTCCACAGAGTCAGTGATGCAAGGGGCAAGTGAGAGTTGAGCAAGCATAGAGGCAGGCAGGAGTTGGGCAAGAGGCAAGTAAGGCTAACAGAGGGTCGGACGGCACTAGATAAGCTTACGGTCAGTTCAGTGGATAGACCAGAATAACACCGCTATTGTTTAGCCTGGGGATGCTTATATATACTACATCAGTGGCTGTGCTATTACTAATACTGTTTACTAATCAGGCCCTGGTATGTAAAGGAGTATGACTAACAATAATCAATGCTGAGTAAGGTCTGGGCATATGACTCATCAAGGCTGACTACTACAAGACAGAAGAAGAAAGGGTGGGCCAAGCGGCTGGTCGAATCTGCTAGGAATAGGCGTATTGTTGGACTAAGCTCAGAATAGGGTTGGACATGGTCCGGAGACTGGTCTCCTAACATCAGCCCCTCCTCTAGGTTTGTTGCCTCAACAAACAGTGTTTACCTTCCCTGAGTCGGGCGAGAGCATCAAGCAGTGTTAGTGCCACACGGAGGTGCCTCAGAAGTGCCTCAAGCATAATGCCCAAAGGCATAGTTGATGACTATGGGGGACAACAGAGCTGGAGTTGGAGTAGAGAGGGCCATAGGCAAGCTGATGGACAGTGAAGGTGCTACCAAGACTGGCATAGGAGATGGATCATTCCAATCAGCAGGTTCTTGGAAATCCATGGTAGAGTCATGCATAGAGGCCATAGGAGGAGGAGGCGGTGCAGACTGAGTAGAGGGTTTCAGAATGAACAAGGCGGGTTCCCTAGAAGGGACCGGCACAGCAACTGCCAGTGCAGCATTGCCAGATTGCTGCTTCTGCAGTGTGCACACATGCTTTTTAGCAATGCACTTTTCAAAAACAACAAGAGCTTCACCAATCTGCTGGTCAGTGCCCTGGATAGTGACAAAACATGTCAGCCTTTACCACTAGCTGGACCAACTATGAAGGCGGCCAACCGAGAGCTGGACAGGTCATGGGCTTGTTTAAGGCCATGTCCCTGATGTCCAACAATGTGTGCAACCAGAGAGTTGGGGAGCTCCAGAGCACATTCATAACAAGGGACTTTACTGTTGGTAGGAGGAAGATTCCGAGCGAGAGAGACGGCCAGGAGAGTATTAGAAGTAGAGCGCGGGACCCATCGGAGATTACAAGAGGGGGGCACAAAGGTGTTAAGGCATTCATGCAGCAGGCACTGGCCAACTTGGCTGAGGCGCATGATGCAATAATAGCGGCACAGGTATTCCAGATACACAAGGCAAATGAGGGCCAAAAGGAGGAGCCAGATATCAGTAAAGGGAGCTTAGTGTTTCTGTCTACGCAGAATCTGAACTTGCCAAAGGAACGGGCAGGTAAATTATGCCCAAAGTAGGTGGGACCCTATCGGGTCCTAAAGGCAGATGCTCAGACATTGAATTATGTTCTGGAACTGCTAGTGGCCCTACAGGCCAGGTGTAAGGAGAACGCTTGATGTCTGCAGAACTCCTTCCACAGAGTCAGTGATGCAAGGGGCAAGTGAGAGTTGAGCAAGTGCAGAGGCAAGCAGGAGTTGGGCAAGAGGCAAGCAAGGCTAATAGAGGGTCGGACGGCGCTAGATAAGCTTATGGTCGGTTTGGTGGATAGGCCAAAAGAACACTGCTATTGTTCAGCCTGGGAATATTCTATCCCACAGTGGCCTATATATACTACATTGGTGGCTGTGCTATTACTAATACTGTTTACTAATTGGGCCCTGGTATATAAAGGAGTATGACTAACAATAATTGATGCTGAGTAAGGTCCGGGCATATGACTCATCAAGGCTGACTACTACAAGACAGAAGAAGAAAGGGTGGGCCAAGCGGCTGGTTTGATCTGCGAGGAATAGGTGTGTCATCGGACTAAGCTTGGAATAAGGTTGAACACGGTCCGGAGACCGGTCCCCTGACACTAGGAGGATTGTCTCTAAGTTTCATGTGTTGCTACTGCAACCATTCCAGATGAGCAATGACACGCTGTTCTCTAATTGGGCCACACCGGAGCCCTACAACTTTGGGGCTCCAGAGGGCCAGGAGTGGTTTGTAGGCAAGATTGTGGGCTACAGGTAGGCTGGCAGGAAGGATCTGGAGCTCCAGGTGCACTGGAGTCTAGGAGATACGACATGGGAGTCTTTGGCTCACTGTGCCAAACTGGCAGCCCTGGACAGGTACCTAGAGTTGCAGGGGGTCCATCGATCCAAGCAACTAGCAAGGCATACAACTGGTGCGTGAGGGGGCCACCTGATAGTGGATGGGGTGTGCAGTAAGCGCATGAAGGGGACTTAGCCAAGATGGAGCAGATGAGAGCAGCATGTGAGAGACGTGTAATTATGGGAAGTCACTATGACTATGAATCATGTGCGACTTTTTTTGTGTTGTTGCACGTTGATGACGCCCAAAAGTTGCTAAGCACTGTCAAGGGTAAACTGTACTTAGCTACTGTGAAAGGTAATGCGTTGGGCGGTCGCTAGTTGAGAGAGAGTCCGAGCAGGGTCCCAGAGACCTAGTTTGTTAAGGAAAAATGCAGTAATTGGAACAGAGGTGCTTAGCGATCTAAGCCGTGTAGCCTGCAAGGCGCTAGGGTGCCAACAGTTGGTAGGGACTTGGTGACATAACGTAGTTGAAGTGTGCCTGTATAGCACCTAGACAGTCAGCAAGACTGGTGAAGAAGCGGCAAGCTTAGTGTAGTCGGTAAACCTGGAAATCACTTAGCGACTCCGAGGAACTTAGTGTGCGCAAGTTGTGATCTGAACTGTGGGGAGTAGAATTTGATGCCCTTAAGACAAAATATGTACAGTATTTATAGGCGCTAAGTTGCCGTGTTAATTAAGCTATAAGTCGCTAAGTAACAAAATGGGGAAGGGACTATGACAAGAAGAATAGAATGTGAAATAGCTAACCTGCAGCGTCTATCAAGTCGGCAAGCGCTAAGTCAACAAGTGAGCACTAAAATCAGTCAAATACGCGGTGACTATCCTGAGGTCTGAAACAATCAAGGAGGCTGGCGTCGCCAAAGTCGCTAAGCATCGGTAAAGTTAAGCGTCGCTAACCACTAGGCACCGGGGCTGAAGAAGTGACAGCCTACTGATGGCCGTTGGCAAGTCGTTAAACGTGTAATGTTATAAGGCGCCGGCTATCTTTGATTGGTGACCTGTTATCGAGCCCGAGGTCATGTGTGCGGTCCCGTGCGCTAACAGTCAGGTGGGCGAGTCCCATGCGCTAATAGTCAGGTGGGCGAGTCCTGTGGTTTAGAAGTCCCGTGCGCTAAACATCCCGTGGTCGCCTAGTCATGTGCAGTCCGCGTCGCACCTGATTGCCTGAGTGAGCCTCCAAACTCCTATCAACAAAAGTCGCTAATTATAGCTTTGCTGCGCTGAGCCCAGCCCAAGTCTTATCATCTCCTCCCAACTGAAAAATTGACTGTCCTCAGTCAACCTCAATATCACGTGTTGTTACGTGGTCCGTGCGCCTAATCCCTTACTTTAAAAGGTTTCAATTTCCCTTCCTCCCTTTATATCCGCACCAATGTCCTCCGCCCCCGCCGCCACCAATGCCAGCGCCTGCGCGCTGACCTTTATCTTTAATGTGTCGCTATTCTTAGCACAACACTTTGGCGATGGTGCTGGCGCCTCTCAAGAGCTAATGGTAGAGATGATGCGGCTGCTGGAGCGGTGGGAGAGTCATAGGTCATCTGGGGTAGCGTGGGAGGATGAGGAAGTGTTGCGGGCGTGGTGCATTGCCCGCACTACCGAGCACGAGGGCGCTGCGTGGCTAGCACCATACGAGGCTCTACTGGTATGTGTTGTTAGCGACTTTACTTCAACTGGTAGCTGACCATTTAGCAACCTCCCCCCCCTGTCGTCCCCTCCATTGGCGCTGAGTTGGCCAAAATTCTGGGTGGGGGCCCTTCTCCCCGTCCTGTCGCTAGCGCCCCAGTGGCTTCTACTTTGCGGCTGGCGCCTCTTCCCGCAGGTCCCAGCCAGCCGGCTGAGTCCAACCTCACTACGGTGGGTCAGGAGCCACGTCGTGCTCGCTAGGTACAACACGTGGCCACTGGCGATGAGAGCCCTGCGCCAGCGGCTCCTAGGATGGGCTCCTCAAGTTTTTTTTCGCGCAAGGTACGTGTATTTTCTGACTTAGTTGCTTTGCTGCTAGTCGCTAATCATAATCTTTCTAGTCCCGCAAGTCAGCAAGGGTGGCGCCCATGTACGAGGTTAGTTCTTCCTTTTGGTACTTAGTTCTTAGCGACTGATTGACTTTGCAGGCGCCTACCCAAACCACTTTTACCGATGCGGAGTTGAGGGACTTGCTGGCAACCCAGCGCTTGGAGGTTGTGATTGATACTGGAATGGAGGCGGGTGTAGTGATCAAAGGTGCGAAGGGTAAGAAGACAGTAGCGCCTGGCCAACGCCGGGCATACAAAATTTCCAAAGGCACTGTAAGTGATTCTTGCATCTTTAGCGACTGTTCTAACCTGATTGGACTTAGTGTGACAAATGCTGGGCCGACAATGACCCGGAGGCTTGCTGGTTCCTGACTGGTATCTTGCCTTGCTATCGGTGCGACGCCCTCAAGCGGGCGTGTACTTACAATGGCTTCAAGTCCCGGGAGCGCGGCAAGGAAGACTCAATCGTTAAGCGCACGTTTGAACGGTCGGTACGGGTCAGGCGTGCTAGGGAGTTTGTGCTGAGGGAGCGAGCGTTGGTGGAGGCTGGCAGTGTCGCCAGCATTACTGAGGAGAGTCTGGCGCTGCTGACTTGTCAAGGTGATGGGCCTTGGCCGCTCCCTCCGGAAGAAACTGCCCAGCCGACCGCTTGCTGGCCTCCGCTAAGGGGCAGAACGTCCAAGGGGAAAGGGAAGGCCGTAGCGTGTGAGGAGTCGGTAGAGTCGGCAAGCAGGCATTCGGTCGGTAAGAGGGCTGGCTCCCCTCTGAGTCCTTCCAGAGAGGCCAAGCGCCTCTTCGTTGGTATTTCCTCGGACGGTAAGCTTTCTGGTTTCTTCTGTGATTATTTAGTGACTTCCCGTTTAGCAGAGATGGACTTTGAGTCCCTCCCCTGGCAGGGGCCCTCTCCCATGGCTGGGCCTAGTGGCACTCGGTAAGTGATTGTTAATTGTTCATGGAGTCGGTTACTGATCTAGCTTGGTTAGTCATACCCCTTCTCCTCCCGTCGTTAGCGACTCGAAGGAAGACGTAGAGGGAAACACGGAGGAGCAGGAAGGCGAGGAAGGAGAGGAAGGAGAGGAGGAGGTAAGACTCCTCTCCAGGCGTTGGGTAGTGCTAACATCTTGGCGATCTCAGCTGGCGACTGCCCAGGAGATGTCTTCTGGCGATGAGGAATATGAGCAGGAGGAATGCCCTGCCCCTGTTGCTAGGGTGGACTCTTGATGGACCCCCCTCCCCGCTTCTAGAGTAACCAGCGACGACTACGAGTGGCTGAGTGAAGAACTGGTGTACCCGGTTACCAGAATGAGGTCGCCTGAGGAGCTCGAGCAGTTCATGGAGCGAGTGGCTGGGATGGAGTCGGTAATGGCGTGGGAGATGAGAGCGGTGGACGCCGAGATGGCCGGGATGAGGATGCGGAGGAGGATGCTGGAGCGCAGTGTCGCCATCTTGAGGCGCTACTGTAAGGGCGACCTCCGGAGGTTGCGGTTAAGTCACGCAACTAGCAGAGGGAAATCCAAAGTGTATTAGAGACAGTACATATTACAGGGAAGTAACTAATCACCTGGCAGAGGGAAATCCAAAGAGAACAAGTCTGAGGATTCTTCTGCCACGGCGTGGCGCATCAGTACGG
>QLOM01017728.1:0-19032 GCA_003313785.1 Termitomyces sp. MG148 | reverse complement strand
TGTGCTATTACTAATACTGTTTACTAATCAGGCCCTGGTATGTAAAGGAGTATGACTAACAATAATTGATGCTGAGTAAGGTCCAGGCATATGACTCATCAAGGCTGACTACTACAAGACAGAAGGAGAAAGGGTGGGCCGAGCGGCCGGTTGGATCTGCTAGGAATAGGCGTATCATCAGACTAAGCTCAGAATAGGGTTGGACATGGTCCAGAGGCTGGTCCCCTGACAGAGGAGGGTAAACGCCAGGAAGCTGGACCAAGAACCAAGATGATGCTTGAAGTGCCAGAGATACGGAAGAGGCCACTTGGCCAATGAGTGTTGTCAGGTCAAAAAGACACATGCAGACTTTGCACAAAAGACCACAGAACCAGGGAGTGCCAGGAAATGGACCCAGCGGCTTACTATTGTGTCAACTGCAAAGCCAGAAGGCTACGGCACAACCATGTGTCCTTCTTAAGAGCTTGCCAGGTTTTCATTGAAGCTAAAAACAGGCTAGCGGAGAGGTCGCCAGAGCAGAGATATAGGTTTTACCCCATGGACCAACAATGGACTTGGACAAGGGTAGATGAAGACAGGATGGAGGCACCCAAGTACTATGCCAAGGATAGGCCACAAAGAGGATTTGCAGGCAGGAAGAGAGGGCAAGGCGGACCAATGGGGGGCCCAGCCAGTACAGGCAAGGAAGGGACCGGTGATAAGCCTCTGGCTGAGCTCAGCGCACCGGCGCTATTTTTAGTGACTTATATTTTGCAGCAAGCAGGAATCAAACTCAGGCTACAGAATGCGATGCACAGGATCACAGGACTTGGCAACCACCTGACTTGGCAACCATGGGACCTTAGTGATCACCTGACTTGGTGGTTATATGACAATCTACCAGTCACATGGCAATCATGAGACCTAGCAACCACGGAACCTTGGTGACCACCTCACTTGGCAATCACCTGATGCTCACTTGACCTCAGCCTGGCCCCCTTTTAGGTCCCTGATCAGAGATAGCCAACTCCAGGACCTTTAGCGACGCCTATAAAAACTCAGTGCTTCTCAAAGATCTGACATCAGATCACTTTTAGCAATGCTTATTGCTTATCCAATGCTTAGTGACTTACTTGAGACAGGCTCCTTGATGGTTTCAGGCCTTAGCGACAGTCCCTGCACATTTGACCTTTTTCACTGCTAGGATGTTGAGTTAGCGCTTGCTGACTGGACAGACACCATTGCTTAGCAACTTTCACGTTCTATTGTACTTGTCATCATTTTTTCTTGATTGATTAATTAGTGACTTTTAGTTTAATTAACATGGCAACTTAGTGCCTATAAATACTGTACATATTTTGTTTTAGCCATCATTGAATCATACACCCCACAGTTCAGATCATATTTCAGCGCATTCTAAGTCCTCAGAGTTGCTAAGTGATACAGTCTTGCCGACTTTACCTTACTGACTTTGCTTGCTGACTTTTGTTCTCATAGTGCTATACAGGCACACTGTTGCCAATGTTTACGTTGCTAGAGTCCTTACCAACTTCTAGCACCCTAGTGCTTTGCAGGCTTTTGGCTTAGATCGCTAAGCACCCTCTTTATTCCTCTAAGTCTAAACCACACTAAAAGACTAGGCTTCTGGGACTCTGCCCACTCTCTCAACACTAGTGACTGCCCGATGCTACTCATTCGTGAGGCACTAGGTTTACCATCCACCTGGACAGTGCTTAGCAACTTTTGGGTGTCATCACCGGTTTGCACAACAGGAGCAGGGTAGCAGAGAAGGGACCAAGAGGACCACCGGGTGGTACACAGATGACTTTGGACAGTTACAGGTGGGACCCTGGCAAGAGGAGAAGTCAGGCGCAATCAGAATGAGGCAGTGAGTCCCAAGAGGGGGGAGGGGGGGGCTGGAACAAAAGACAATACAATGACTTCATTGCATCATTGGATGCTCTAGTGGCACAAGCACAACAGGTTTCTCCTTGTCCTACGCAATGAGTAGAGATGATGGGGAAGACACTGTAGGGGGGAATGGAAGAGAGGGGATGACTTGGAGGAGGGGAGAGGAAAGAAATAGCAATATGGCAACAAAACATGGACAAGTTGCTGACTGCCCAATATGCTTTGTTGAATATGATGGACAATTTGATTGACTTCATATGCTTGCAGAAACTCTACTTCAACTTCAACAAGAAGTCAAGGGCTACACAAATTTGGTGGCCAGTTTACTCAAAGCCACACAATGAGAGAAATGTGGGCAGAACTAGAGCAGTGATGCTTGTTAGCAAGAGAATTGCAACTGACAAGTGTCACAACCCGCTAACCCCACAGCTAGCTCTGAACCTTGCTGCCACCTCCAGAGGTCCCAGAGAACAACTATTCCACCAGCCTCACAACCCCGGACCAACCCTGCCAGTGATCTCACTCCCACACCCATCACTAACGCCACCGTCAATCACCCCGGTAATCACTGAGCACTTCCAAGAAGTCACGCAAACCCTCTAGACATCACCAACTTTTCCCAGACATTGCCGGCCCCCTCCCTGGCAATCATGCCATCACATGCATCACCTGGCCATCACGTTGTCCCCCTCGTGCATCACTGACCCTGGAAGCCCCTGACACTGCCGCCACCTGATTGCCACCGACACCTGCCACTCTACTTGATTGGAACCAACATCCGCCAACTTGTATAGAGTTCCGGAGCTGCGCTCCAACCCGGAGATTGAGGGGTTGGCCTGGGACATAGTCAGAGGAGTACTTAACTGGTAGGATAGGAACTTAGTCGGTAGTCTTGATATTACCTACTTACTTGGATTACTTGCATAACTCCACCGTATTGTTGCCCCGTGTTTCACTCCGTGTCTTTCAATCTAGTCTGCTTGTATTTCATGACTCTGTCTTGTATTGTGCCTGTTTTTGACCCCGTCTTGTCTTGTGTCCCGTACTTGTTTCAATTCTCTTGCCTTGTACTTCTCTCTTCTTCTCTCTCTTTTTTGACTATTTCCCGGTTTAGCCCCGACTCGTGTTTCCTTTCCCCGTTATCAATTTTGACTCTTCTCCAGTCCCGGCCTTGTTTCTAGCAATACTCTGGACTCATTTATCTGTGTCTCTCTAAGTCCCGGTCTCACTCTATTTAATCTTGCCTCGCCTGCTTGGCTCGAATTGTAGAGCCTGTAACCTTTTCTACCTCACTTTCTTTAATTGACCTCATTCCTTGGACTTATCCAGAACCCCACACACTCGCCCCTTGTCTCGTGGTTCACCCTGGAGATCCTTTAAATGCTCGCACCCATCCCAGAGCATAGCGTTTTGCTCCCGGAGCCCTCGTAGGTCCCAGAATTGTACACCGGAGCTATCGCATCTTTCTGTAAGAGTTTTGCTCAGTGGACTGAGCCCCCGTGGTCAGCGAAACCTGACATAATATCAAGACTCCCTCCTTACCAATTCTCAATGGCTACGTACACCCAAACCTACTCCACGAACTATCAGACCGATGCTTATGGGTGCTCTATATATGACCCCACCTACGTCATGAGCACCCCCCACCCTCTGTACCCACTCCTAACCAATGAACCGTATCCCCCTCACGTATGGGCCCAAGATCAGGACAGCGGATATGTCAGACTCTTGATTAACCAGAACCTACCTCTACACTGGTGACTCAGCACCCAGGCAATTGCAGGGTCCTACTCCTGGGTACTAGCTGGTGGGTTACTTGATACGCTACCGCATGGATGGACCCAGCCTATTATCTCCAGAGCCGGACCTTTCACCCCAGGATACCCTTATGGCTACCTTGCCTCTCCACCCCCTACAGAACTCCAACTCTTTCGGCAATGGCCCACAGCAGCCCCACCTG
The DNA here is from genome assembly GCA_003313785.1 of Termitomyces sp. MG148. Lineage (NCBI taxonomy): Eukaryota > Fungi > Basidiomycota > Agaricomycetes > Agaricales > Lyophyllaceae > Termitomyces > Termitomyces sp. MG148. The sequence goes on along the minus strand of QLOM01017728.1, from coordinate 15,182 downwards.
TTTGAACACCCTCATCACTCATAGCACCTCACCAAAGAAGCCACGCCTACATTCGGGAACAAAACAAAATACTTTGCGCCCTCCGCATCTCCCTGGAAGAATTTGCCTGTTGGACTTGTGAACTCCTATTCGGCTTAGGACAGTACAAAGGCCCGGTGTCCTCAGAAGAATGGGCCCACCACCTCTTGGAGTTTCACAACTGATACATAAAAGGTGTGATCCCAGAGATGGCTAAAATTGTCCTACAGCAGAACACCGCTCAGAGAAACGAGCTTTGTGACCTTGTCAACGAAATCCACACGTCCTCCAACCTGCAATGCTTCAAAGACCCCATGGACCCGGCTTGATCCTTCCACATCCAATGAGAAGCCCCAGCACTCGCCCTGGAAAGTCTCTGAGCCCCACGCAACCAGGACAGCCTCAACGCCACCTCCACCATCCTATGGTCCCTGAATCCCAAAGAAGAACTGTTCAACCAGCCCGCCACCCACAATGTAGGTCTCTCTGCCTGTCTTCGTGCTCACTCCGTTTCTAGCGCCTTCCAGACTTGGGGCCAGACCATCTGAGCCAACTCTGGGACGACTCAACAACCCGCAGCACTCTCAATGGACGATGACAACGAGACCCTGTGCTACGTGGACAACTGGACCGCCCAGGATAACCCCACTCTTCTCCAGTGGCCCTGAGAGAACATTCCCCCTTTTTAGTGTGACTGACCCCTGCATTTTGACCTACAACAGCCCCTGTAATGGACTTATAGCTGTAGAGCCTTGCTCTATGGCCTCCTCAAAAGTATTAATAATTATTATATTGAATAATAATAATTATTAAATAAATACATATTAAATTAATTAATTATACATTATAATTTTGTATGGCTGCCTTAAGTAAGGCAGCCAATTTTACTGTTACATGCAGTACTAGAATCGACCACTGATCTGGTTCTGCTGTGTGACCATAAGGCTTAGCGATTTTCCTGATGATGTTCCACTTTTTTGAACCTTTCAGGTTCAATTTGAGTACTACAAGTGATTAACTGTGATTCTAGACTGTCAGTCTAGAGAACCTTGTGACCAAAAAGTGAATAGTGCATCAATTCATTGACACACACACCTGAACCAACTTTTTATATATAATATTGATTGGATGGATCCGAATCAACCAATGGAGCCTACATGCGATGGTGAGACCATCAACCAGTCATTAGCGTACCTGATAGTCATATCAAAAGATCCGGTTCATCCCAGGTTAGAGACTACTGAGGCTACAACGGAGGAACCCCTTCAGCAGCCTTAGAAAATGCCTGGAGGAGCTTTGTGGAGCAAAGTGCGACCCACAGCTGCACCCAGCAGTGCAGCAAAGTCAGGAGTAGTCTGGGAGACCCCAGAACAAAAAACCAGGAGAGACAATGCTCCCTATATGCAGCTTGGAAGGCCAAGGAGATTGCCTCAGGCCTGGAGTAATATTCAAGGACCTTCTGAAAGTTGCAGACCTTTGTCGTACTTCCTGGGGAAGATGCAATGCTCGGAGGCAGACACTTGGAGAGTTCCAACTGAATCCACTCTGTTGATCCAGTGACAGCAAGGAGATGCTGCGCCTCAGGAAACTATTGTTCCTGAGCAAAAAACTCCTGTGGTACATTGGGAAGATGAGACTTCTGACGATGAGGAAGGTGGACGCATTGAGTCCACCTTACAGGTGCAGTGCATGATGCTCTAGAACTGGTATCCTTCAATTACAAAGGATACGACGCGAGTGAGGTTGGGACTGTATGTACTTAAGCACATATGATTAATACAGACCCAAGGTGAACATGTACCTCTGGTAGATACTATCAAATATATTAATTTGTATATTCAAATCTTGGAGCTGATATTCAAATCCTGAAGCTGGAGGCGCACGCCTACATGTATCGGAAAGCAAATTGAGGCTCAGCAGCCTTGATGCCAAACGGCATGAATCTGGTGCCCAATATTCCGGTCAAGGCGCAACCCATGCTTTCTCTGCATCTGGAGGAAGCAATAAGCAACATATACGCTCCCCAGCAACAGGAGGAGACAGAAGAGCAATTTGCAGTGAGATTTGCTGCAGCTCAGTGCCAACAGATATTCAGAGGTCACTAAGGACGACCTCTGTCTACAGTCAAATCGGTATTTACCATAGTGGTAGAAAGTCATGATGCAGACATGGAGGAAGTGACTTCCTCGCAAGTCAAGTGTGAGTCAGTGGAGAAACTTCCACTGAACAACAGAGTGCCACTAGCAAAAAAGTTTGCTGAGAGAGTAGCATATCAGTGGATGTGCAATCAAGACCTGAATCGCCAGGGACATTCCTGAATCGACGATCAAGGTATTGTGTTTGATGAAATAACGCCCATTGATGAGATGTGAAGGCAATATGTCCAAAGGACTGTCCAGCCAGACAGTGGGAGTGGTAACCCTTCCACTGCACCATTGAGTCGGATTCCTGATCAATAGAGATCAGAGAACCAAGGTGGACAAGATGGTCCACTTCACTGGAGTAATACAGGGAGACAGTATACAGGTCAGTGACCTGTATAAGCGTTCTTTGTGGTACCTCCTGCTGATGGCAGGAATAAAACTCCTGACTGAGGCGACAAAGGTGTATAATGAGAATATGCACCAGTGCCTCAGTAGCATTATTGACAATGCTGTAGGTGTAGCATTACGCCTACCTGAAGGGATAAAACTGCAAAAAGTAGAATCAAAACATATCCACCCGTATCAGAGTGAATCCAAGTTCAGCGACTTGGAAAACTGGATGATGGATGTGTGCAACCATCTGGCAGCTTGTCAGTATGGTGGTGATCGCCTGGATTGAGAACAAGTCTTTGTTCTCCCCGAACTCTTGGAAGGACAAGCCAAGAACTGGTTTTGATATCATGTCTTGCACTACAATTGTGCAAGGCAGCAATGGGCATTCAAGGATGTGATCCTTGAACTATACAACCGTTTTGTGAGTGCATCCACTATGCAGGATGCAAAGGAGGCGTTCATTGTAACCTCCTATAACAAGAAGCTGGGAGTTCAAGGTTTCTATGATACCTTAATAGACCACACACAGAACATGTCCATTTACCCAAACAACTGGGTAATGATAGAAACATTCCTGCATGGGATACCCGATGCAATGAGAGAGTCTCTCATCTGTGACAACGGGCTATTGCCCGAAGTCAATACAGTGGAGGAATTTGTAGCACACGCATTGCGCTACAAGCAAGCCCACAAAATTGCAAAGCACTTTGAGCTGCACCGCTCAAAGATGCACGTGACAAGAAGACCAGAACCTCAGAAGGTAGGCACCTTCTGGGCACGTCAAAAGGAGATGATCAGGAATACAAACCCTCAGTTTGTGGTCAGGTCAGCACCAGGCCAGGAGTGACGCTTTCAGAGTGACCGCCTGTCGGATAGACGGGATCAGCCGGTGCAGGACCCCAAGCAAGGGCCACACCAAGAAGGTGATCGTGTGAAGCAGGCTGTTGACGTTGTCAAGACGTCAAATAGGCTTCCAAGAGTAGAAGCTGGTTGCCCCTTTGTGGCAAACATATGCTTTAAGTGTAGATGCCCTGGACATTACGCTAACAAATGCCCAGGTAGTAGTGGAAGGCCAATGGCCAAGCCGCACGCATATGTATGCATGGCACACACAGCTATTCCTGATGAGGAAGGGGTAGACTCAGGTAAAAAGCCTGACATTGAGGATGATGAGGTGGAAAACCTCAACAACGAGGAGCCAGAGGCTGGAAACACCTCTGAACAGGAAGAGTGGTCAGACAATGAGTACGTTGAGGTCGATGTATACGACAACAATGACTATGCCCAGGAGTTGGATCCAGAGTTCATGGGAGCTCTGATAGGCTACCTGACAAGCGCACTCGATCAACCAATTGGAGCAGCCAATGTGAAGGTGTATAAGGTGCACTTCTGCAAGGCACCGAAAAAGCTGGTGAGGCCAGCGCTAAAGCGTGAGGACAAAGAGTGCCTTGCGTCGTATGTGGAAGTTAACGGCCACAAGGCACGGACCTTGTGAGACTCAGGAAGCACCACAACTGGGGTGACACCTCAGTTCTGTCAGGTGCATGACATATATGTGAGTGAGCTGAAGGAACCACTAGTCCTTCAGCTGGGCACTGTGGGCAGCCAAGCTGCAGTTCAGTTTGGTACACAGGCAACAATTGCCTGTGCAAAATCAAGGTCCAAAGAATACTTGGACGTAGCAAACTTCAATCGCTACGATATGATTATAGGTATGCCCTATATGCGAAAGCATAATGTTCTTCTTGATTTCAAGAAGAATGAGATTGTAGTGGATGGCAATGCCATTCCCGCCGTACAAGTGACCATGGATAATGGCAATGGACAACTCCATTGACATTGCACCATGGAGAAAAAGCTGCTAGTCAGACGGAACTGACTAGATGGTGGCAGAAAAGCGCCCACCATAGAAGATGGAGAGGACAAAGAGCAAGCTTGTATGAGCTTGCCAGCAGATAGTCCAGCACTGATGGTGCTGGAAAGTGAGGCTTTAGAGTACAAGCATACTCTGAAGAAGGGGGAAGGCCCCAAGAAAAAGTGTAAAAAGCCAAGTAAGTCTGAGGACAAGAGGCCTCAGTGCACGTCGAACATGGAATGTCAGCTGACATCATTGAAAATCAAGGTTGAGGACCTTGTGTCAAATGATGAGTAGGAGGACAAAACGTCCTCCACATGCACAAATAGGTCAATTTGGGACCGACCTGTACCTCATCCCATGTTTGAATGGGCATTCAATCCATGAATGCCTGCCAAGTGGAATGACCTCGTGGCGTTGATGTACATGTGAAATGGACCATGCTGGATGCCAAGAGAAGAATTGTATCATTAAGCTAATGACAACAAGATCTCACCACCGAGCAAGATCTTCTTTGATGGACTCTCCATGACATCACAAAGAAGCAAGGGAAGTGTGCCCGTGCGACTATATACACTGGATGAGAGTGAACTGAGGATTACCGCCCTCAGAGAAAAGTATGCTTGCCCAGTGGCATGAGCAAAGGTAATTGAGCATCCGTGCAGAGGCACAGACCAAAAAGGCAAAGGTAAAACTGTGCATTTTACGGAGGAGGATATCCCGAGCCTGCAGCTACAGTAGCAGCAGGAGTTTATGGATATCTTGAACAGTACCAAGGAGGAACTACCTCCTTGGCATGAGGTGAATCACAAAATTAACCTTATTGACAAGAATAAGGTTTATAAGTATCATCTGCCGTGATGCCCGATGGCGCCGAGACAAGACCAATCAGTACTTGAGAGCTCAGTGGTGGGAGGCGAGACCAGCCTCCCAAGCTGCACCATTGTTGTGCATCCCAAAGAAGGATGGTACCTTGAGGACTGCGTTGGATGCATGCCAACACAATGACAATATGGTGAAGGATGTAACTCTACTTCCAGATCAGGAAGTGATTTGAGAAGACATGGCACAAGTGAAGTTCAGGTCAAAGATTGACCTGACGGATATATGAACAAGTGAGAATTTGCTTGTCCGACATTCCAAAGACAGTGTTCTTGTCCATCACGGGAACATACGTTAGTAACATAATGCAGATAGGAGACTGCAATGCTCCTGCAACGTTCCAGAGGTTGATGACCTCTATCTTTTGAGATGTGATTGGAAGATTTGTCCACATATACTTGGACAATATATATATTCCAATTTCATTGAGGAACATGAAGAGCATCTTTGTGTTGTATTTGAGCAATTGAGGTCCAATTTGCTGTACCTCAAATGGAAGAAATGTGAGTTGTATGCCGAGACAGTGGATTGTCTCGGACACAAGATCAACAGTCAGGGTATTCATCCTGACCAGGATAAGATTGACCGCATACATGAATGGCGTGTGCCACGGACCTATAACAATGTCCAACGGTTTGTTGGACTAGTGAACTATATTAGCAATTGCTTGCCTGATATAACGGCGTATACTGGACCATTAATGTCCATTACCCAGAACAGGGCTCCATTCATATGGAGATCCATACACCAGCAGTGCTTTGAGATGATCAAATGGATCTGCTCAAAGACGCCAGTGATTTGGCCCATAGATCCTAGGTGTGATGAGCCGAATTGGCTCATCTATGATGCATCGAAGACCGGAGTCGGTGCAATGTATGGTCAAGGAAGTTCCTGGTAGAATTGCAGACCTGCTGGTTTCATGTCAAGGAAATTCACCTTGGCACAGCAGAACTATGCTGTCCACGAGCTAGAGATGCTGGTGATACTTGAGGCACTCCTCAAGTGGGAAGACAAGTTGATGGGATACAAGATCCACATCATAACCAACTATAAAGCGCTTGAGTTCTTCAAGACCCAAGCAACCTTGTCCCCCCGGCAACGCTGGTGGATTGATTACATGTCGCGATATAACTTTGACATCACCTATGTCAAAGGTGGACTGAATAAAGTTGCTGACTGTCTCTTGAGGTACTTTGAGAGCGATAAAGTCAGTGAACATCACAACACGCACAAGTACGTCAATGCAGACATTCACATTGATCCACAGGGCAATGATCTACCATATCATTGCTACAAGGAGGTAAAGGAGCATGTGGTAGAACTCCAGGCCATGCAAGCAAACAAACTTTGGCGAAGTCGACACTTGCAAAAATGGCACAAAGCCCGAAACATCGAAGCTGAGCAACTGAAGCAGGCTCAGCCCAAGACAACGGAAACATCAAAGTCCGATGTGGAAACCAGTGGTTTTGGACCATCTGGCCAAAACATTACACTTGCTAATGTGTTGATGCCAGCGGGAGAGTATACCAATTCTTCTATACTTCAGGACGATGAGTTCCTACATGCTGTACATAGAAAATACCACCAGGACTTGTTTTTTGCTGAGATTCAGCAAAATGCAGTAGCTCACCCACAATTCAGCGTGGATGAGGACGGACTGATCCATATCTTGAACGTTTGAGGGCATAGAGTGGTATGTTTACCACACAACCAAACTCTCATCACATGGACCGTGATGCAAGCTCACAAGAGCGTTGGTCATTTTGGTACCAACAAGACTCTGGAATACCTGAGGCAGTGGTATTGGTGGCCTCAGATGCAGTCGAAAGTAATGAAGTTCTGTCAGACCTGTGACGCTTGCCAGCATTCGAAGACGAGCAATCAGAAACCTGCAGGGAAGCTACATTCCCTGCCTGTCCCAACAAAACCTTGGGACTCCATCGGAATGGACTTTGTCAGTCCATTCCCCAGATCCAAAAGTTACAACTACCTTTGGGTGGTAATCTGCCACATGACAAGTATGGTGCATCTGATACCAGTGCACACGACCGTTTCCACATCAGAATTATTGTGGATATACTTGCGAGAGATTGTAAGGCTGCACGGCCTTCCAAGTTCTATCATGAGTGATAGAGACGTGAAGTCTATGTCTCACTGGTGGTGGGAGCTTCACAAGCTCCTGGGAGCTAAGCTACTCATGTCAGCATCATTCCATCCGCAGACGGATGGACAGACGGAACACGTGAATCACAGTATTGTGCAGATTTTCTGTACAGTGGTCTGACCGGACCAACGCAATTGGGTGGATAAGATCCCTCTGACCGAGTTTGTGATCAACGTGAGTGTGTCAGAGATGACTAAATACGCACCATTTGAGCTCAATGGAGGCTACATGCCCTCCATGTTACAGGAGCTCAGAGGGGACAATGTCGTTTACAAAGGGGCATTGGAGAATTTGGCCAACACGCATGATGCAATTATTGCAGTGCATGTTGTTCAAGCACGACATGCAAATGATCGGCACAGTAATGAGCCTGAACTAATGCCTGGCATGTTAATATATCTGTCTACGGAGAATCTTAACCTCCCAAAAGGGAGGGCAAGGAAATTGTGTCCAAAGTATATTGGACCGTACAAGATCTTGGTTGCAGAACCAAGTACATTGAACTATGTACTAGAGCTGCCTGCAGCTCTACTAGCTAGGCATATCATACCCAAGTTCCATGTATCATTATTCAGACAATACAATGCAAATGACGATGCAATGTTCCTGAATCGGGTAATACCCAAGACCTACGACTTTGGGGCTATCAACGAACAAGAGTGGTTCATCAAAGATATCCTGGGTCATTGATGGAGCAATGGAACGCACCTTGAATTCAAGGTGCAATGGAGTGCTGATGATACGATGTGGGAGCTGTAGCTGTATTAGATCTGTTCAAAGCTGGCAGCTTTGAATCGGTACTTAGAGCTGCAAGGCGTCAAACACCCAAGTCAGCTTGCTAAGCGCTCACATGCTTAGATTGAGTAAGCCAGATTAGATGGATAAGATGTGCCATCTGATCAGATAGTATGGATCAGTAGAGGCAGATCTTTTGATTGGATCAGGTTATGTAACCATACAAAACCAGATAAGTAAGCAATTTTGTTTTTTTTTCTCATCAACAACGACAACATCAACAAAAATGTCATACCTGTCTCAAGATATGATGCCACAGCCACCGCCTCAGAACCCGCAGGGTTCTGGAGGAAGGGAGGAACCGCCCCTGCAACAACAGTCATTAGTACCATCATCAATGACAACACCAAGTGTGGCGTTGTACCCGATGATGTCCTAGTTTGGGCAGCCTCTTGCCCAATTTGGACAGCCTCTTGCCCAATTTGGACATCAACAGTTCTACCCTCAATGTGCAAGTATACTACCTCTGGATGATCAGGTACTAACTGCACTGATAAGACTCTGGCAGAGCTCAGCGCACCAGCACTATTTTTAGCAACTTATGTTTTGCAGCTAGCAGAGATCAAACTCAGGCTACAGGACACAATACGCAGGATCACGGGACTTAGCAATCACATGACTTGGCAATCACTTGCTACTCACCTGACTCCAGTCCAGCCCTCTTCAAGTCTCCAATCAGTGATAACCAATGCCAGAGCCTTTAGCGACACCTATCAAAATCCAGTGCTTCTCAAAGATCCAATGACAGATCACTTTAGCAATGCTTAGCGACTTATGTGAGACAGGTCCACGTGATAGTTTCAGATATTAGCGACGTTTACAGTTGATCCGACGCTTAGCAACTTATGCGAGACAGGACCACATGAGGATGTCAGGCCTTAGCAATGGCCCCCGTGCATTTGGCCTCTTTCACCACTGCAATGATGAGTTAAAGCTTGCCAACTTGACAGATGATGTTGCCTGGCGACTTTCATGTGCCCTCACACTTGGCTCCATTTTGATTGATTAATTAGCAACCTTTTAGTTTAATTACCATGGTGGCCTAGCACCTATAAATACTGTACATATTTTGTCTTAGCCATCATCGAATTGTATGCCCCACAGTTCAGATCTCATTTCAGCGCATTCTAAGTCCTCAAAGTCGCTAAGTGAATCAGTCTTGCCGACTTCACCTCACCAGCTTCGACTACCAACTTTCATATTATGGTGCCATACGGGCACATTATCGCCAACGTTTACGTTGCTAGAGTCCTTGCTGACTTCTAGCACCCTAGCGCCTTGCAGGCTTTTGGCTTAGATCACTAAGCAACCGGTTTATTTCTCTAAAGTTCAACTCACACTAAAAAGACTAGGCTTCTGGGACCCTGCCTGAGACTCTCTCAAAACACTAGTGACCGCCTGACACTACTCATTCGTGAGGCGCTAAGTTTACCATCTACCAGGACAATGCTTAGCAACTTTTGGGCGTCATCAGCGCCACAGGTAATGCCAATGGAAGTCGACGAGGAATTGTTGCACACTATCCAACCCTGAGTCAAGGTAGCCAAACCTCAATGCCAACAAGAACGCACACTGCCTTCTTGAGAGGCCTACAGGAGAGACCAGAGGTGATTGCCTCTGAGAAGTCATACCGCATGCGGAGGAGCGCCGTGGGAATTCATAGGGCGCAGGTGGGACAAACCCATGCTGCAAGGACCGGTGCAAGGTCTACTCAGACCTCAGACGCCTCCTCGTCGGCGCTCCTCTTTGCCAACACGCACACCGTCTCCATGGCGCATATTATATTTGGAGAAGGGCAAGGGCAAGGAGGTAGCAACACCTCTGGAGGTCCTTGACCCCCAAATTGAAACAGTTTGGAGACAATTGGTGTCTGCCAGCCAGAGAGTGCCGCTAGAATCTTCATTTCTGAGAGATCCTGTTGTCCAAGTAGTCATAACCGGGCTGCTTGATGAAATTGTTATGCTGCAACAGCGTAACAAGAACACAATAAAAACATTTGCAAACACTGATGCGAAATGTAGGGTTTATTGAACTAATCAGAGGGACTCCAATTAGTGTAGACAACTAAACTTTACTTTCGTGAGTTTTGTGGGGCTATGACACAGAAACTAACACTTGTAATGAAGTTGTAATGGTTTTTGTAGTTGTAGTTTATTATTATAATGAACCAAAGTAGTTCACAATATAAATGGTCTCTGAAAAGATACCAAAAAGCGACCCTAGTAGAGTCAACTAAATGATAGGCCTAAGTAGTCACACTCCCTGGGAACCCCGAGCCACACAAATGGTTTATTCACTAGATTAACAAAGTTAAGCTTTAGTTTGAGCAAACTTAGTTCACACAAATGTAGGCTATAAGCTTTATTAAAGCTGGTCTGAAGTACTTTACTGATTAGCCTAAGTAGTCCACTTTCTGGGGACCCTGAGCTGCACAGGTATTTCCTTGCCTGGGTCCCCTCTTCCTTGTCCTATTTATACCCTTTTCCCTGTGCATGGACCATGCGTGATTGGCATGCCCACAGACCTCCTATTGGTCCAGGTGCTAGTTAAGATTGAGCCAGCTGGGGGTCAATTCAATAAAATCTACTGAATTGCAAGTTTTTGCTCCAGCAGCTGGTTTCAGGCTATTTCCAGCCTCCGGTTTCCACATTTCTGCCATTTGGTACCCGCTAAGGGTCCTTCCGTTGTATCCGCACAGTTTTGGGGAGTCCAAAGGTATCCAGGAGGGCGGGATAGCACTATAATTGAGTGCTGTAGAGCTCCAAAAAGGAAAGTCATGAAGGTTTGATGGTTCTGATGTGCTGATCGCAGATTGTGATCCAGGATCTTTGATTGATTTCATCAATCCTTAATTTAGACTGATTTCAGTATTCAGATCTTGATCCGAGATTAGATAATATTAATCTAATCTATTTTGATGGCTGCTGAGTACCGTGCTATTTTCAGCCTGATCTTTGATTTCAGATCTTTCCATGATCAAATCAGCTTCTTTTGACACAGCCACATCTTGCTTATCATTCCCATCAAGATCTTACTCCGGATTATCAATGATTGATTGATGTAAGCCTCAGCTATCACTATTTTGGCATTACTCAAAGATATGCTTATAACTTGACAATTTATGCACCATTTGACATTGTTTGACCAGTTTCAGACTTGTCGGGAGGTGCGGAGCATTATGGTACATACAGCCTACAGTTTTTGGCTGTTTGGTATGTCCAGCTTACAGTTCTCAGCCTTATTTTAGACATACTTTGTATTTTGTCTTGTACCGCTTGTAATGCTACATGTTTTATTGTTCCATCATGGCGGGCCACCATATCAACACCATGAAGAGGCGTCCATTGCTGCTGGAGGAGACAAATGAGGCAAAACGCCTCAAAGCCACAGACATGGTCCACAACAACGGGCAGTGTGGAGCAGGAGTTGAGGTGCAGAAGGCACCTCAAGGGCAGAAGGAAGCGGGGGAAATCTCCCCGACACCATCTGAGCTACACGAGGAGCTCATGGTTGTGGATGCCAATTTACGAGGACTTTCCTTGGTAACATGTGCTCCCGCCCATTCATCAGGGCCCACAAAGCCTGCTGATGAAGTGGTGCTGACAGCAGTTATGTTCGCAGTGGGAGTGCCAGCGGGAGATGAGAGCTCCACTATGTACTTTCTCTCAGCAGTGCAATTTGAGGCACCACTGGACTCATACATCCCAGAGTCTGTAAAGAAGGACCCCCAGTCAGAAAATGAGGTAGAGGGCCAGCTACCAACATTGGCCTCACTCGGGCTGCAAGAGCCAAGTGATGATAGTGATTACGGGATGGAGCAGCTGGCGGTGATACGATGCTGTACAGCATTCAGAGACAAAACATGCACCAGAAGTCAAAATAAACCTTTAATATACAGGCTGAAAACTGTAAGCCTCCTGGTAGCAGTCTCTACAAAAGTATATTCCCAAAAACACCACAATAAATACACAGGAAGTACAGTAAAAGGACAAGGGATCAGCTCAGAGTCATCAAGTCAATAATAGTCAGTCACTGTAATGGGGAGGGGAAGCATGGGGGCTGGCAGAGGCATCAAAATTGGGATCAGATTGTGATGATCTGGATCAAAGAAGCAGATCTACCACTACCCAATTTGGCATGGCTAAATGGAGGAAGAAGGAAGAAGCATGGAATGCAGGGAAGGGATAAAAGGAGAAAAAGAAAATTTATGAATGGAAGCCAGACAAAAGGAGCAGAAGCAAATGGGGCAGAGGCAAATGGGGAAGGAAAAGCTAAGAATAGCAAAGAAGAATGATGGCTTCCAGAACTGACTGGTGGTACCAAGACAATGGCCAAAAAGGGAATAGTGGAAGCAAATAGGATCAGTGGAAGTAAGAATGGAATGGTGGAAGATGAAGGATGGCACCCAAAATAGGAAGAACAATTCAAATAATGGGTTGACAAATGGGCTTGGTAGTCAGGTGACAAGGTGGTCTGTGCACTGTGGGGAAAGGTATAAATAGGCTAGGTAAATTAGAGAATAATCAGGCAATTAATAGGCAAAGGCTCAGTGGTTCCCAGGGAGTGAATCACTTAGGCTAGAGTTTGTTAAAAACCTCAGAGGCTATTGATAGGCAAAGGCTCGGTGGTTCCCAGGGAGTGAATCACTTAGGCTGGAGTTTGTTGAGAACCTCTACCTTTCAAAGTATTATATATATTTTGAAAAGTAACCCTCAAAACACCAAGTTTATCCTCAAGCAACAGTGTGGATTTGCAGTAACTTTCTAAGACTTCAAGAAAGCCCCAGAACTATCTGTAATACTCTAACCAAGTACTACAGCGGATACTCCATCAGAAGAAGAGACGCCAGCCAACCACAGACAGCGGTTGGCAAAGAACAAGAAGATTGCTGCTTGTGCCAAGCACGAGGCTGCATGGCAGTCAAAAGTGAACAAGGACCATGCAGAGCAAGCCACCGGGAGAATTTCCAATGGCCTAGGAGTCTTTATTGAAGGACGGAACGTCAAGCATTCCAACTGGTTCTTTGGTGGTGCTTTGGACTGCCATTTTTACTACTCCCGGCTCTCCAACACTGTGTTTGTTGGAGATGAAGCCATGGCCACCGTCTATCATGAGGCAGAGACCAACAAAATGTATCACATTACCAATTCTGAAATTGGTAAAGTGGTACCACAGGGATTTTCTATGGATCCTCAGCAGTTGCAAAAGCTCTGAGCTTTCACAAAACAAGTTTAAATTGATCTCCACTCGCACGGAGGCCTACTACCTGATGCACGAATTTCAGCGCATCAGCTACAATTTTGATGTTTTCCTTCATGACCGTATGATGGCTCTGGTGTGCATACCAGAGTACAATCACATCACGTCTCCCCTCGATGTAAGGGCGACCTCTGGAGGCTATGGCTCAGTCACACAGCTGGCAGAGGGAAATCCAAAGTATATTTAGGTAATACAACTATAACTACTCACTTGGCAGAGGGAAATCCAAAGAGAATAAGTCTAGGGATTCCCTATGCCAGGAGTGACGCTTCCAAGGCTCCAGAAGCATGAGAAGTAACTGTATAACATGATAAAAGCCACAATAAAATTTATAATCTAAAAAAGAAAAATCTCCAAAAATAATCAAAAACTTGGAAATTGACATTGCCAGAGGTCATGCACATGTCTCATGTGACTTGCTTAGTAATTTGGAGGCTAGCCTCGAGATGACTAAGCCTCTGGAAGCATTGGCTACACTTGTTTGAATGATAACTAAAGAACCAGAGCACCTCAAGGGCTGAGAATGGTATTAATAGATAGTGTTGAAAGAATAGAAGCAGTAAAGTAAAAGAGTGGCAGCAGAAATAAGGAAATCAATAGAGGAAGAATGAAGGAATAAGGAGTGAAAAAAGGGAGAAATGAGGAGTCCCCTGACACTCTACCTCTCCTCCCACCACATGAACCTGGCGGTCATGCTGACCCCCGAAGGTTACTTGAGGTGGAAGGACCGCAGTGGGAGGCTGTTCTTCACACTGGCCGGCTTTGATTCTGAAGGTACTTGATTTACCTTCAATCTGTTTAAGCTGGCCCAAAATATTTTGTATTTTTGCCACCCGGGTATGCAAAACTCAGTGATTGGAATTGTGGTAGACTTTGCCTACCGCATCCACTGGAGGACGGTGATGAAACATGCCCTCACCTGGGCCTTGTCTCCCCAAGGACAAGCTCACAGATGTTTTGCAAGGCTCCTGGCCTTGATTATTGCATGTCCAGGGATGTTCTGGGAGGCAATCGCGGCATACAACACCGCCAATCCCGTCACTCCATTTTAATCCATGAGCTGGACCAATGTTCAGCTCACCCTCCCAAGATTTGATGATGCCGTTGCAGTGAACCTGATGGACGCAGATGTCCTCTGTATGCTCTTGGTGAACCGCATTCCACCAGAATGGGTGGACCACACCTACACTTTTGGCATGGTCTTCCTCAAAACCCACTTCTTTGAGGCAAACACCTCAGTCGACCTCTACTGAGATGTCAACAATGAACGCCATTGTTGACTCAACCAGTATGGAGAGCCCTCAGCCATTCCGCTGATAAGACCTGGGCTGGGCTCAGCGCAACAAAGCTATAATTAGCGACTTTTGTTGATATCAGTTTGGCAGCTCACTCAGGCAAGCAGGCGCGACGTGGACAACACATAACTAGGCAACCACGGGACGTTTAGCGCACAGGACTTCTGGACCACGGGACTCGCTCACCTGACTGTTAACGCACGGACCACACACATGACCTCGGGCTCGATAACAGGTCACCGATCAAAGATAGCCGGCGCCTTATAAGATTACGCGTTTAACGACTTGCCGACGGCTATCAGCAGGTCACCACTTCTTCAGCCCCGGTGACTAGCAGTTAGCGACACTTACCTTTACCGACGCTTAGCGACTTTGGC
>QLOM01017726.1:0-19993 GCA_003313785.1 Termitomyces sp. MG148 | reverse complement strand
TACATCGGATACACTATGACTACGGTATATTGACTAATAGGGCTGGTATGTACTAAGCACTAATGAATAAGCAACAGTCAGCATGAGTAAGCCAGCCAATGGCATAAAGGCCTGCCAGCAAGTAGAGTGGGTCCAAAGACCAGCTAACCTGCCAGGTGTCAATGCCAAAACAGGGATGGAGCAGAATAGGGCTGGAGCAGTCCGGATGGTGGCTAGATGTGGGTGCCAACGTCAACACAGACTAAGCAAGGCTAGGGTGGATGGTCCGAGGACCTGTCCCCTGACAATCACCTGGCAGAGGGAAATAAGAGAACAAGTCTAAGGATTCCTCTGCCACAGCATGGTGCATCAGCATGGGTGGCAGAGGCATGAAAGTGACTATGCAGTACTTCCCAGAGGGTGTGGGAGCATCTCAGAGATCTCTGAAGATTGCCAGAGAACTTTAGAATTCCAAAAAAAGAAGTCCCCTGACATCACCCTCTCCTTAGAGTGCGGTGTTTCAACACACTAGGTAAAACAGATTGTGAATAGTGTGGTTAGTCAAGGAGTTGGGGTAAAGACCATGGATGACTTGGGGCACCTCAGGGTGGTTGCAGTAGAAGTTCTTGATAAGGGCAGGTGCATGAATGTTTTTGGCAGGCTCCCAAGAGTTGTCCTCAATACCGTAGCCCTCCTACTTGACCTTGTACTGTAGTTTATGTCAGAACAGGTGGCTGTCCAAGATCTTCTTCACTTTGTACTCTGCTCCATTGCTGGCAAAAACAGGAGGTGGCAGATAGAGAGCTTGTTGGCCAGGGATGGGGTTGTCTGAGGCAGGTGAGAGTTTGACCATGTTGAAGACCAGGTGCAGTCAATGCATACCAACAAGCAATTGGAGTCAGTAAGCAAGGGGTTTTATCTGACGCTTGACCACATATAGTCCCAGCTGTCAATGTGAGAGCTGCTGCAAGGGCCAAGTGGTCACAATGTTGGATGTGTTTAGGTAAACACAATTCCTGGGCTTGTACTAAGGAGCCAGAGTTTGTCCTTGATTGTAATACTAGCCCATGTTGTCCTTTGCCTTAGTCAGCATGGACTTTGCCTCCTCCTATGCCTTCTGCATGTGGTCAACAAAGTTGTTGACCAACTCATTCTCCAATTGCCATGCATGTAGTTTGAAGCCCATCTGGGAGTGCTGGCCAGTGTCAAGGAAGAACGGGGAAACTAGTGTAGATACATGGACATAGTTGTTGTACTGGAATTCTACCTCAGAAAGGAGCTTGTCCCAGTCATTCTGCTGCTTGTTGCAGAACAGCTGGAGGTACTGTTCTAGCTCCACTTGGTCTGCCCATTGGACTGCAGGTGGTAGATGATGGATGTGTGGAGCCTAATATGAAGGGGGCAGTAGAGCTTCCAGGTGAAATCTGCTACAAACTGCAGGCCCTGGTCAGAGATGTAGGTGTTGGAGAGGCCATGGAGTTTTCAGACATTCTTTTGGTACAGGTTGGTGGCACCCATTGCAGGACAGGTCATATGCATTGGAATGAAATGTGCTTGCTTACTGTAAAGGTCCACAATGACCATGATGGTGTCATATCCATGTGTGTCCAGGAGTTCTACAATGAAGTTGATGGAGGCCATGCTCCAACATGCAGCAGGTGTAGGAAGAGAGTGCAGTTGACCGCTTGGGAGGCATCAGTAGGGCTTTGTCTGGAGGCAGAGAAGTAGTTCTGGGAGACCAGCTCCAGTGTTTTTCTTTGACCAGGGTGTCTGGCAATGTGGGAGTCATGGTGCTGCTTAATGATGTGCCTCCAAAGCTCTAGGTCATTTGGCATGTAGATGCATCCCTGGAAGATGAGGAGTCCATCTTGTAGGGTCCCACTTGTTGGTGCATATGGACTTTGCACTGGAGGAGTGCTCTGAGTGCAGTGCCAATGCAGCTTTTGCAACCAAGTCCTTCTGCATTCCTTCCTGGTTACTTTAGCAAATGTCCCAGAGTATGTTGACCTTGTCTCCTTGAACTGCCACTCCTTTGAGCATGCAAATGACAAATAACTCTAGATGCAGGAGGGTGATGTTGTTGTTGTCCCTTGTGCCCAAGCCATGGTCGGCATGCTGGGAGAAGGCATTGGGCTTCCTCATGCTTTGATCAGGCTTGTGGTGCAGCATAAAGTCAAAGTTGGCAAGGTACAGAGACCACCAAGCCTGTTGATGGTTGAGCTTCTTGGCTGTCTAGAAGTATTCCAGGTTCTTGTGGTCCATCCAGACTTTGAACTTGTGCTGGGCCCCTTCTAAGAAGTGGCGCCACTCCTCCAGCAACCAAATAGTTGCAAGCATCTTCTTGTCATGGATCTTGTAGTTCCACTCCACAGCATTGAAGCTCTTGGAGTAGAAAGCAATGGGGTGCCACTTACTGTCCTCCAGGGACTGCTGAAAAAGGACTGCACCAGTAGCAAAGTCAGAGCTGTCTGCCTTGACTCAGAAGAGTTGATCATCATCAGAAAAGAGCAGCATAGGCTTTGAGGTAATGGTGGACTTCAGGACATCAAAGGCCTGCTGCTCTGTGTCTCTCCAAACCCAGGCAATGTCTTTCTCAGTGAGGTTGAAGAGGGGGTGAGTGTGGTGGAAGAAGTCCTAGATGAACTGCTGATAGAAGTTGGTGAACCCCAGAAAGGCCTGCACTTTCTTCTTTCTCTGGGGCTCTGGCCACTGTGTAATGCTGGCCACCTTCACCAGGTCCATCTCTGCCATACCATGGGAGATGATGAGTCTGAGGTACTCAATGTGGGTCTGCTCAAACTCACACTTCTCCAGCTTGAGGTAGAGCTGGTGTTGGTGGAGACAGGCTGGGATGATTTGTGTGATTTAGCAGTGCTTCTTTAATGTCTTGGTGTAGATGAGGATGTTGTCAGGATATATACTATTTGCTATCAGGTCCTAGAATATGTTGTTTATCATGGTTTGGAAGGTGGCGAGGCTGTTGATGAGTCCAAAGAACATAACCAGAAGTTCAAACAGCCCATGGTTGGTCTGGAATACTGCCTTCCACTCATCTCCTTTCTGAATGTGCATGTTGTTGTAGCTCTAGAAGACATTCAACTTTGTGAAGTAGTGTGCACCCCAGAGGTTATTGATTAGCTCCAAGATGAGAGAGAGTGAGTAGTGGTTCTTGATGGTTATCATGTTGAGCACATGGTAGTCCTGGACCAACTAGAGGGAGCCATCTTTCTTCATGATGAAAAACACCAGAGAGGCCATTAGAAAATTTGAAGGGCAGATTTGTCCAGACCCCAGCTTCTCTTGGAGGAACACGTTGAGTTCATCCTGCTCCTTGGGCACAAGCAGGTAAACCTTGCAGTTGGCAGGCTTCAAATCCAGCAGGAGTTTGATGGCATGGTCTCACTGCTTATGGTCCAGGAGAGAGTCAAACAAGGCCTTAGAGAAGATGTCTTCAAAGTCATGTAAGTGGTCAAAGACCACATCTTGGAAAGCCTGTAGAGGGGTGTTTGCCACAAAGGCTTGGGCCAGCCATTGGAAAGTAGTCTGGCTGGCCCGGATCTTCCATGACTAGTGGAGGTTGTAGCGTGGTGGCATAGATGTGGTCTCCTACTCCTACCTTGATGGCTTTGTCCAGAAGCTCTGGGTTCTGCTATCAGGAGACCGGTCTCCGGACCGTGTCCAACCCTATTCTGAGCTTTGTCCGATGATATGCCTATTCCTAGCAGATCCGACTGGCCGCTTGGCCCACCCTTTCTCCTTCTGTCTTGTAGTAGTCAGCCTTGATGAGTCATATGCCCAGACCTTACTTAGCATCGATTATTGTTAGTCATACTCCTTTACATACTGGGGCCCAATTAGTAAATGTATTAGTAATAGCACAGCCTCCAATGTAGTATATATAGGCAGCCTGTGGGATAGAATATCCCCAGGCTGAACAATAGCAGTGTTTTTCTGGCCTATCCACTGAACCAACCGTAAGCTTATCTAGCGTTGTTCGACCCTCTGTTAGCCTTGCTTGCCTCTTGCCTGACTCCTGTCCGCCTCTGTGCTCGCTCAACCCTTGCTTGCCCCTTGCATTGCTGACTCTGTGGAAGGAGTTCCACAGACGTCAAGCATTCCCCTTACATATATTGTCAGGCTAGTGATGATTAGTGATGATGAGATCTTGCCTCCTAGAAAGGTGTTCTTTGACAGACTCTCTGTGATGTTGCGGAGAAGCAAATGGATTATGCCTGTGCAATTGCACACACCAGATAAGAGTAAGCTGAGGATTACCACTCTCAGAGAGAAGTACGCTCAGAAGGTAACTGTACGTCCATGCCAAGACGTAGACTGGAAAGGCAAAGGTAAAACCATTGGTTTTACAGAAGAGGACATTTTGAACCTGTGGCTGCAGTGGCAGCAGATATCTTGAACGGAACCAAGGAGAAATTGCCCCCTCAGTGAGAAGTCAACCACAAAATCAACCTTATTGATGAAAATAAGGTCTATAAATACTATTTGCTGCAATGTTTGATGGTGTTGCAGCAACAGCTCAAAGACAAGACTAATTGGTACTTGAGAGCTCAGTGGTGGGAGGCTGTCAGGGGACTCCTCATTTCTCCCTTCTTCCACTCCTTATTCTTTCATTCTTCCTCTATTTATTTCCCTATTTCTGCTGTCACTCTTTTACTTTACTGCTTCTATTCCTTCAACACTATCTATTGGTACTATTCTCAGCCCTTGAGGTGCTCTGGTTCTTTAGTTATCATTCAAACAAGTGTAGCCACCGCTTCCAGAAGCTTAGTCATCTCGAGGCTAGCCTCCAAATTACTAAGCAAGTCACATGAGACATGTGCATGACCTCTGGCAATGGCAATTTCCGAGTTTTTGATTATTTTCGGAGATTTTCCTTTTTTAGATTATAAATTTTATTGTGGCTTTTGTCATACTATACAGTTACTTCCCATGCTTCTGGAGCCTTGGAAGCGTCACTCCTGGCATAGGGAATCCCTAGACTTGTTCTCTTTGGATTTCCCTCTGCCAGGTGAGTAGTTATTGTTGTATTACCTATATATACTTTGGATTTCCCTCTGCCAGCTGTGTGACTGAGCCATAGCCTCCAGAGGTCGCCCTTACAGAGGCAAGACCAGCCTCTCAAGCTGCACTGTTGTTCTGCATTCCAAAGAAGGATAGCACATTGAGAACTGCGTTGGATGCATGCCAATGCAATGATAATATGGTAAAGGATGTTATGCTACTTCCATATCAGGAAGTGATTTGGGAAGATATGGCAAGAGCAAAGTTTAGGTTGAAAATTGACCTGATGGATGTGTATTGAGAATTTGCTTGTCCAACATTCTGAAGACAGTGTTCTTATCTATAACAGGAACATACGTCAGCAATATCATGCAGATAAGAGACTGCAATGCTCCTGCAACATTTCAAAGATTGATGACCTCTATCTTTTGAGATGTAATTGGGAGGTTTGTCCACATATATTTGGACAATATATTCATCTACTTGGACTCAATAGAAGAACACAAAGAGCATTTTTGTGTTATATTTGAGCAGTTGAGTCATAGTGTATCCGATGTAGTATTGCTTCTGGGTCTACACATTAGCATTACTGTAAGCTCCTCAGTGACAACCTTGCCTTTTGCTCTCACCCTCCTGCTCCACCCCTTGTCGGTGGCCTGCTTTCTTGCCTGCCAGTTGCTTGTCACTGTGCTTGCTCAACACTTGCTCCACTTAGTGGTTGGCTTGAGTGGTTGATGCATCTGCCTGGCTTTCCATGATAGAGCATCCCCTTACATTGTCCCCCTGGCAATGCTGGTGGATTGACTATATGTCTAGATGCAACTTTAATATTACGTATGTCAAAGGAGAGCTGAACAAAGTGGCTGACTGTCTCTCAAGATACTTTGAGAGCAATAAAGTTGGCAAACACTATGATACATATGAATATGTCAATGCCAATGTACACATTGATCCCCAAGGCAATGATCTACTAAATCATTGATACAAGGAGGTGAAGGAGCATGTGGTAGAACTTTGGACCATGAAAGTAAACAAACTTTGACAAAGTCAACATTTACAGGAACGGCAAGAAGTTTATAACGTAGAGGCTGAGCAACTCAAACAGGCTCAGCCAAAGCAGACATCAGAGTCCATTCACCAAGGGAAGTCTAAAGGTCTTGGGCCTTCTGACCAAGACATTACCCTCACTGACGCAATAGTGTCTGCAGGAGAGTACAATAATCCTCCTGCATCACCAACCAATGAGTTCATATGCACTGTACATAGGAAATACATTCAAGATGCATTCTATGCCAAAATACAACAGAATGCAGCAACTCACCCATGGTTCAGTGTGGATAACAGAGGGCTAATCTGGATAACAAATGTTTGAGGACGTAAAGTGGTATGTCTATCATGGGATTAAACAATCATTACCCAGAGAGTTACTCAAGCTCATGAAGTTGTTGGTCATGTTGGGACCAACAAGGCACTAGAATACCTGAGGCAGTAGTACTGGTGGCCTCAGATGCAATTGGAAGTAACCAAATTCTGTCAGACATGTTGATGCAAAATGTAGGGTTTGTTGAACTAATCAGAGGGACTCTAATCAGTATAGACAACTAAACTTTACTTTCGCGAGTTTTGTGGGGCTATGACACAGAAACTAACACTTGTAATAAAGTTGTAATGGTTTTTGTAGTTTTAGTTTATTATTATAATGAACCGAAGTAGTCCACAATATAAATGGTCTCTAAAAAGATACCAAAAAGCGACCCTAGTAAAGTCAACTAAATGATAGGCCTAAGTAGTCACACTCCCTGGGGACTCCGAGCCACACAAATGGTTTATTCACTAGATTAACAAAGTTCAAGCTTTAATTTGAGCAAACTTAATTCACACAAATGTAGGCAATAAGCTTTATTAAAGCTGGTCTGAAGTACTTTACTGATTAGCCTAAGTAGTCCACTCCCTGGGGACCCTGAGCTGCACAGGTTTTCCTTAGCTGGGTCCCCCTTTTCTTCTCCTATTTATATCCTCCTGTTTGCGCACAGACCATGCGTGATCTGAGGCCTCTAAGCATCTCATTGGTCTGGGTATGGGTTAAGATTGAGCCTGCTGGGGTTCAATTCAATAAATTTTACTGAATTGAAAAGTTTTTGTTCTGGCAGCCGGTTTTAGGCTAATTCCGGCCTCCGGTTCTGCGTTTCCATCATCCAAGACCCGCTAAGGGTCCTTCCATTGTATCCGCACGGTTCCGGGGAGTCTGGAGGTACCCAGGGGGGTGGAATAGCACTATTATTGAGGGCTGTAGGGCTCCAGGAAGGAAAGTCACAAAGGTTTGATGGGATTGATGCATTGATCGCAGATCGTGATCTGAGATTAGATAGCCTATCTTTAGCCTAATCTAATCCTGATCTGAGATCCGACTAATCTTATTGAATCAATCTGATGATCTGACCAGATCACTCTGTGATATCATCAAATGATGGCCGCCAAGTGCCACAAGCTATTTTCATCTCTGGATCATTCCATGATTAAATCAGCACAGCCACTCCTCGGTTATTATTCCTATCAATATCTAACTCCGTTTCATCACTGATTGATTGATGGAAGCCCTTGGCTATCATTTCTTATCAACAAATTGTCGACTTTCAAAGATAGGCCTATATCTCAACCATCTGTGCTCCGATTTAGACGTTTGGACCAGTTTTAGGATCGTTGGGAAGCGCTGATGACGCCCAAAAGTCGCTAAGTACTGTCAAGGGTAAACGGTACCTAGCTACCGTGAAAAAGTAATGCGTTGGGCGGTCGCTAGTTGAGAGGGAGTCCGGGCAGGGTCCCAGAGACTTAGTTTGTTAAGGAAAATTTAGTATTTGGAAGAAAGGTGCTTAGCGATCTAAGCTGTGTCACCTGCGAGGCGCTAGGGTGCCAATAGTCGGCAAGGACTTGGTGATGTAACGTAGTCAAAGTGTGCTCGTATAGCACCTAGACAGTCAGCAAGACTGGCGGAGAAGCGGCAAGCTTAGCGTAGTCGGTAAAAATAGTAAGTCCCTTGGCGACTTTGAGGAACTTAGTGCGCGCAAGTTGTGATTTGAACTGTGGGGATGGAATTCGATGCTCCTAAGACAAAATATGTACAGTACTCATAGGCGCTAAGTCGCCGTGTTAATTAAACTATAAGTCGCTAAGTAACAAAATGGGGAATGGATTATGACAAGAAGAATAGAATGTGAAATAGCTAACCTGCGGCGTCTATCAGTCGGCAAGCGCTAAGTCACCAAGTGAGCACTGAAAGCAGTCAAATAAACGGTGACTATCTTGGGGTCTGAAACAATCAAGGGGGCTGGCGTCGCCAAAGTTGCTAAGCGTCGGTAAAGGTAAGCGTTGCTAACCACTAGGCACCGGGGCTGAAGAAGTGGCGACCTGCTGATAGCCGTTGGCAAGTCGTTAAATGCTTAATCTTATAAGTTGCTGGCTATCTTTGATTGGTGACCTGTTATCGAGCCCGAGGTCATGTGTGTGGTCCGTGCGTTAACAGTCAGGTGAGCGAGTCCCGTGGTCCAGAAGTCCCGTGTGCTAAACGTCCCGTGGTTGCCTAGTCATGTGTTGTCTGCGTCACGCCTGCTCACCCTGGGTGAGCCGCCAAACTGATATCAACAAAAGTCGCTAATTATAGCTTTGTTGCGCTGAGCCCAGCCCAGGTCTTATCATCTCCTCCCAACTGAAAAATTGACTGTCCTCAGTCAACCTTGATATCACGTGTTGTTACCTGGTCCGTGCGCCTAATCCCTGTCCTTAAAAGGTCTGGCGACCATAAACGTAACTTTATTGAAATCCCCTGTAAGCAGGCAATTTCCGACATCCTCGGTTAACAGTCGATTTCCCACACTAATGTCCTCTGCCCCTGCCACTACCGATGCCAGCACCCACGCGCTGACTTTTATTTTTGATGCGTTGCTATTTTTGGTGCGGCACCTTGGCAAGGGTGCCGGCGCTTCTCAAGAGCTGGTGGTAGAAATGCTGCGGCTGCTGGAGCGGTGGGAGAGCCATAGGTCGTCTGGGGTGGCGTGGGAGGATGAGGAAGTGTTGCGGGCATGGTGCGTTGCCCGCGCTACCGAGCATGAAGGTGCTGCGTGGCTAGCGCCTTTCAAGGCTTTACTGGTATGTGTCGTTAGCGACTTTTTCTCAACTTGTAGCTGACCATTTAGCGACCTCCCCCCCTTGCCGTCCCCTCCATTGACGCTGAGTTGGCCGCAATCCTGGGTGGGGCCTCTTCTTCCCGTCCTGTCGCTAGCGCCCCTGTGGCTTCAACCTCGCAGCTGGCGCCTCCTTCCGCGGGTCCCAGCCAGCCGGCTGAGGCCACCCGCGCTACAGTGGGTCGGGCACCACGTCGTGCTCGCCAGGTAGGACGTGTGGCCGCTGGCAACGAGAGCCCTGTGCCAGCGGCTCCTACAATGGGCTCCACAAGCTCCTCTCCGCGCAAGGTATGTGTATTCTCTTATTTGCTTTACCGCCAGTTGCTAACCGTAATTCTTCTAGTCCCGCAAGTCGGCAAGGGTAGCGCCTCTGTACGAGGTGAGTTCTTTTTGGTACCTAGTTCTTAGCGACTGATTATCTTTTGCAGGCGCCTACCCAAACTTCTTTTTCCAATGCGGAGTTGAGGAATTTGCTGGCGGCCAGGCGCTCGGAGGTGGTTCTGGATACAGGGATGGAGGCGGGTGTGGTGATGGAGGGTGCGAAGGGCAAGAAGACCGTGGCGCCTGGCCAACGCCAGGCATACAAAAATTCCAAGGGCGCGGTAAGTGATTCTTGTACCTTTAGCAACGGTTCTGACCTGATTTGATTTAGTGTGACAAGTGCTGGGCCGATAACGACCCCGAGGCCTGCTGGTTCCCGACTGGCGTCTTACCGTGCTACCGCTGCGACGCCCTCAAGCGGGCATGTACTTACGGTGGCTTCAAGTCTCGGGAGCGCGGCAAGGAAGATCCAATCGTCAAGCGCACGTTTGAACGGTTGGTACAGGTTAGGCGGGCGAGGAAGTTTGTGGTGAGGGAGCAAGCGTTGGTGGAGGCTGGTGGTGTTGCCAGCATTACAGAGGAGAGTCTGGCGCTGCCGACTCGCCAAGGCGGTGTGCCTCTGCCAACCCCTTGGGAAGGAACTTTGCAGCCGACCGCTTGCTGGCCCCCACTGAGGGGCAGAACGTCCAAGGGGAAGGGGAAGGCCATAGCGTGAGAGGGGTCGGTAGAGTTGGTAGGCGGGCGGTCGGTCGGCAAGAGGGCGGGTTCCCCTCTGAGTCCTGCCAGAGAGGCCAAGCGCCTCTTCGTTGGAATGGCCTTGGACGGTAAGCTTCCTGTTTTCTTCTGTGATTATTTAGTGACTTCCGGTTAGCAGAGATGGACTTTGAGCCTCTCCCTGGGCAGCGATCCTCTCCCGTGGCTGGGCCTAGCGGCACTCGGTAAGTAATTATTAACTTCTTACAAAGTTAGCGCCTGATCTGTCTTGGTTAGTTGGTCGCCTTCTCCTTCCGTCACTGGTGACTTGGCGGAAGAGGTGGAGGAGGAGGAGCAGGCAGGAGAGGAGGAGGTAAGACTCTTCTCCAGGCATTGGGTGTCGCTAACCAACTATTGTTCTCAGTTGGCGGCCGCTCGCAAAATGTCCTCTGGCGACGAAGACTTCGAGCAGGAGGAACGTCCCGCCCCTGTCGCTAGGGTGGATCCTCGATGGACCCCTCTTCCCACCTCTAGAGTGACTGGGAACGACTACGAGTGGTTAGGCGAAGAACTGGTGTACCCGGTTACCGGGATGCAGTCGCCTGAGGAGCTCGAGCAGTTCATGGAGCGAGCGGCGGGTATGGAGTCGGTAATGGCACGGGAGATGCGGGCTGTCAACAACAAGATGGCAGGGTTGAGAATGCGGAGGAGGACACTGGGGCGTAGTGTCGCCATCTTGAGGCGCTACCAGCAGGATAGCAGGATTGTGAGGAGGCGCTGGCTTGGCAGGAGAGGAACAATGTCCAAGCCGAGGACCTTTTCCCACTCCCGCCCTTCTCCTTCCCCGCCGACCATGACCAGGCCTAGTCGCTAGCACCTGTAAATATTTTGAACTCTTTTAGTATTGTTGTACATAGCCGAACTCGTAGTAGCAAAAGAAAAAAATGTAATATAATCGTTTTGGGACTTGCAATGTTGTGTGAGGTAAGAAATCGGTTATAAGAAAGTCTGTATGTATAGTAAGGGAACGTGTACTGAAAGGACTTGTGAAAGAAAAGACTTAGCAAAAGTGAGGTTTTAGCGACTTGGGTTTTTAAGAGAACGCTCAGTAGATCATCATGGCGGAAAACCCTTGTGTAAGAGTTGCGCAAGGCACCAGGCGCCTATAGGGTGCTAGCGCTGCGTCTTGTGGTATGTAAAGAAAGTCTGTGTAGTAATATAATCTTAAGAAAGATGAAGAAAAATTGTAAGAAAGGCTTAGCAAGGGTGTTAGCGACTACAAGTCGTCTTCTTCTGGCTGCGGTAAGTCGTCATCATCTAAAAGGTCGGTTTCTTCGAGTTCCCTAAGTTTGGTAGTATCAATGTCTAGCGCCTCCAGCGGTAAGGGTATTTGTTCACGCGCTAAGTAGAGAAGGAAGCGGAAGGCGGCAACCGGTCGGTGCAGTACTGACCCATCTAATTCACAAAGCACGTAAGCTCCTCCATGGTTGCGAGCAATAACTACCAATAGTTCTAAGTATCGTGGGCGCATCTTCTTGTTGTGGGTGGTCTCAATCTTGGAGTTCCTCATGAGCACTAGCGACCCACGACTGAAGTTGTAGTCCTTGATGGTGGCGCTATGGTCAGTTTCAAACCTGAGGGCGGCTTGGCACCGAGCGCTAAAGACATTTTTGTGTAAGCACGTTAAGTCTTCATTTTGTCTTTGAAGGTCGATAGCTCTTCTGGCGATCAGGTCGGTAGTAGACAGGATGGAGTTGGGCGCAGGTCGAAGGTACGTCGCCTCCACAATGTCGGCAGGGAGCAAGGGGTGGGTGCCAGTGGCTGCATAATAAGGTGAGCACCCCATGCGTTTGCGTATAGTTACCCTTTCTGACCAAAAGACTGAATAGGTCGCTTCGCTCCATCTGGACTCGTTGCCATCTACCGCCTTGAAGAGAGCTTGGCGCACGTCAAAGTGAGGTCGCTCCACCAGGCCATTAGCGCGTTTGTTGTAACCGGAGATGCAAATGTGGTGTATATTGTACTTTTTGGTGAGGTAGGTTAATGCCTTAATGATGGGGGCGCCATTGTCGGTAACTATCTCTCTTAGCGCACCCCAGCAGCAAATAACGTCTTCAAATAACCACTTAGCTATGGCGTCGGTGTTTTCCCTCTGTAACATCCTGAACTCGGGCCAGTGTACAAGTGAGCAGCGACCTTGTATGATGTACTTATAGCGACCCGATTTGGGCATGTGCATGGTGTCGATATAAATTTTGCTGAAGAGAGGCGCTGGTGTAGCGACCGTCGGCGGAATGAGTAGTTGGCACGTCTGTTGAATCTGGCACAGGTGACAAGTCTTTACATACCAAGCGACATCAGCTCTGACGTGAGGCCACCAGAAGCGTTCTAGCAGGATGGCCCATGTAGCATAAAGTCCCCTGTGGCCTAAATCGTCATGCATAGCGTGTAGGATCTTGAGTCGGTCGCTAGGTTGTACCACTAATTTGTGAGCACCATCCTTGTTGCGTCGCCAAAGTCGATTGTCGCTTGCAAAGAAATTGGTGGCATGTTGTATGAAAGTAGCGTACTCGTCGTTGCTAAGATGGTCAGGGCGCTTAAGGGTGTCCAACCAAACCTTAATGGTGTCTAGGCGGTTGTCGTCTGCTTGGGCTTTAGCGCTCCTGGGTACTGAGTCGTAGGTGAGGTTGGTACTGTTTTCTCGTAGGGGTCTGGGTTCCTCAACGCGTTGGATGGTTGGCGACTGGTCGGTAAGGTTTGCGGTAAAGAATGTGAGAGGGGCCGTGAAGGGAGTCGGCTGGTAGGGAATGATGGGGTGTAAGTAAGTGCTAGCTGGTTGGTCACTACGGAGCAGCCAAATAGGAAGTTGTATAAGATGCATGAATCCATGCAAGCGGTCGATCTAGTCGTCAAAGGTGTCGTCGTCGCTATGGTCTGGCGTCGGGTTGGTAGGCTGCAACGGGCGTTGGGAGAGTCCATCAGGTCTGTGGTAAGTGCCCTTGACGTGTACAAGTTCAAAGTGGAACATTAGAATAGCGACGATCCAGCGATTCATGCTGGCAGAGGGCTGTATGTCAGGGTTCTGCAGCATACCTTTGATGTACCTAGCATCCACCTCCACAATGAGGTTGCGCACGCCAATGAGATACATTCTTAGTGCCTGGAAAGCTTTAAAGAGGCCATAGAGTTCAAGTTTAGCCTGACTGTAGCGAGATTCTCTGTCATTTAGCGTAATGGACCCAAAGCGGTTGTAGCGCCTCTGTCTCCTGTTGTCGCTAAGGCATTGGCAGAGAAAGAAACCAACCGCAATGCAAGAGGTGTCCACCGCCAGGATAACTGGGTCTGGCGACTGATAATCAATAGGTACCAGGGGCTGTGCTTCCTGTAGCGCTTTGACAAGGTCTTTCTGTGCGGCAACTTGTTCCGGTCCAAACTCAAATGGGGTGTTAGCGCATGTGAGTCGGTTAAGATGGTGAGCGCGGTGGGCAAAGTTCTTGATGAAGATGCGCAAGACGCCAACAGTCCCTAAGAAGGCGCGTACCTCCGACAGGTCGTGGCAGGTACCCCAGCGCTCCAGAAGCGCTAAGCGTGACTCGTCGGGAACGCGGCCGCTAGGCGTGCAGACATGTCCAAGGATCTTGAAGCGAGGGGCACATAAGACAAGCTTGTGGCCAGAGAACGTCCCGCCACAATATTTCATGCGCTGGAGAATGCGATTAAGAAGCTGGAAGAAGTTCCATAGCACTAGGCGAACGCCAGGGTTGTCGGGGTGAGTCGCTGGGAGGCCATCAATGAGTCACCAGTCTTTGGGACCCTTAGCGCCAACGTCATCAATGAAGCTTTGTACGAATTCTGGTATTTTGGGTTGGAGGATAAAGTTGACGTCGTCGTGGAATATGGGGACTGAGTTGGTCCAGCCCATTGGTAAGGTGACTAGGCGCAAGGCGCCAAAGGGAGTTTGAAAGGTGGTAAGGTTGCGTGAGGAAGGGTGGATAAGGCGCTCGTCGTAGCTGACATAGAGGTCTAAGGTAGCACCACAGATTCTACCGGCAAAGGATTTAGCGACATGGTCAGGAAAGGGGGGGACGCCAGAGTGTCGTATGGTGACCCTATTTAGCGGCTCTAGACTGTGAACAATACGGAGGTTACCATTTTTCTTGAGGACACAGAACCAGTGCGAGCGGTAAGCACTATTTGAAGGCTCATAGACGCCAGCCTTGATCTTGCTGCGTATGATCTGGCAAACCTCGGCTTCAAGTCCAGGCAGTATAGGTCAGTTATGTTCAGTCCAGGGTACATGTGGGATAGTCGGTATGACGATCAGCGGGAAGAAGTCGGTACAGAAGCTACCCCTTTCAGAGTCCTCCCAGGCGAAGGCTTGGTTCTGTTTGGACATAAGGTCGGTAAGCACATCCAACTCTGATGAAGTGAGAAAACCAGTGTCATGGTCGCTAAGGAATTGCTTGCGACGATCCTCGGTGAAGCGACCAGTCAGCTGGAAGGGCGGTGGATTGGGAGTTAAAGTCAGGAGGTCGGCAAGAGGGTCGCCAAGAATACGTCGTTCGATTCTGAAGTCTTCGGATACTGTGCTGGCGACAGGCTTGATTTTAAGCGCTACGGGCTTGTACTTCTTTTTGACCTGAACACCTTTGCGTTTATTAGTGTTAGCAACAGCAAAGGTGGAGGCGGTAGGTAAGGGAGATGATTCCCTAGCAGAGTCGCTAGGGTGAGTAAGTCCAAGAATAGCAGGGTGTAAGGAATTAGGGAGTGTTTCAAGATACGTATCAGGAGAAGTGAAACGGTCAAACTGGTCAGAAGCGGTAAGGTACAGGTAGGCAAGAGCTGAGTCGGGAAGGGGTTGTATGTTTTTGGGATTCATACTGGGATTAAGCGCATCAGCGCTAGTGTCAAGAGAGGGAGAAAGTACTTCGGAATCAAGATAAGCAGTTGAAACAATATTTACACGACCACTTTGGTGGTCATAATCTAGCGTAAGCGCTACATCTCCGTGATCGTCGCTAATCACCTCCTCAATGGCGGGTGAAAACACCTGGAATGGCCCAGGTGTTGTTCAGTGAAAGCAGGTGTCTTGGTGAGCTTCTCTTTTTGGCGACCTCTGGGGAAAGTCGGTACCGTGCGGCGGACGCCAGAGTTGGGATCGCTAATCGTGAGGGTGGTTTCGTCGTCTGAAAGGGTCCTGACTATGGAACGCGCTAAAACGTCAAAGGGGTGGCCAAGTAAGATGTCATATGCGGGAGAACGTAGGATGTGGATTTGCAAGTAGAAGGTGAGATCGCCAATAGTGCATGGCACATTCTTGGCGAGTCCAAGCGACCTGTCTACAGTGCCATTAGCGCTTTGCATGTTTAAAACAATACCCAGATCATAGATCAGGCCTAGATTGTTGGCGACTTTGGCTGACATAGAAATGATTTGAGACCCGCTATCCACAATAGCTTCAATTTCCTGGTGACTGTCAACTGTGAGCATAATAGAGCATATAGCTTGTGAGTCCTGAGCGACGGTGAGGATTGCAGGGTCTTCTCCTGGTGCTAGCGACTTGATATAGGATTCCACAGGGTCCACAGAGGTGGCGTTAGCGAGTTGTTGTGCGAAGTTGGTGTCAATAGGCGTGGGGTCAGTAGTGATCGAAAATCCAGGTAGTGCGTCGTCAATGTCGCTAACGTCTTGTACCGTTGCCTGAAGAGTGCGCTTGGGGGTTACCGCTGTTTTGACTTGATTCCTTATGTCTGGCGCTATGCTGCAAAGTTCCTCTACTGACAGGGTGACGGGCATTTTCATGATGCGGCTGAAGACGTGGTTGGATTTTTCTATGTCATATATGGGAGCAGTGGGTCTATATCCTCCTTCCGGTCGCTTGTCAGGGGCGGCAAAGTTTTGTTGGGCGGGCGCAGTATAGCGTGCAGGTAAACCTACGTAAGGGTGTAGAGGTGGCAAGGGAGCACTGTTAGCGTCTGTTGCGGGGTTAGCGGGTTTAGCGACGGAGGCAGGGTTGGTAGGCGGTTGGGTGGTTACGGCTGGTGCAATGGTAGGCACTGAAGTGACATCAGAGTCGGCAGTGACAGGCGCTAGCGGACAGTATCCTTTGAGGGGCTGTTTAGGTTGCTTAATTTCCACACCGTCAAAGACCTGGTTCTTCAGCATTGCCAATTCCTTTTCTAAGCTTTCAATACGTGCATCTTTAGTGAAGTGGCCTGAGTCGCTAAAAGTGTCCAAATGCATAACTTCAAGTACCATCTGTTGTTGCATGGCTTGTTCCGCGTCGGGGTTAGCGTTGCCGGTAAGGGTGCCAGTCACCAAGTTACCAGGGTTTCTACGATGCCATTCATCCACGCGCTCTTGGTAGGACTTGAGCTCTGGGTAATTGGGAATGATGGCGCCTGAGGAAAGTACCACTTTACCATCGGCAGCTCGGCGAATGCGTCCTTGGCGAATGTAGTTTTCTAACGTGGGACAGCGACCCCTTGTCATAGTGTGGCCGACTTCACCACAGAAATGGCAGAGGTTGTTAACAGGTGCGGGATTACGAGAGGCGGTAAGACTAGTGGTGATCATGGTTTCAATGCGGGTCATGGCGCTAGCGACTGCAGCAGCAACGGCGGTGTCCAAATCTTCTTTCTTCACATATCAATCGGCTGGCGGTGGGGTCGGTAAGGGAGCAATGGTGGCGGCAGGGACTGGCAGTACACCAGGGACGGCAGCGGGACGAGGAGCGCTTACGCCAGTGTCCGTGCCTTTAAGGATCCACTTACCAGCTTCAAAGACGTCGTCCACATTATAGGGCTCCTCCAGGTGGTGGTTAGGCTGTGTGATTTCCAGTCGCCTAGCAATCTTAGCCCATAGCGACGTGGGGATACCTTGCTGGAATAAGCGACGTTCCTCATTCCCGTAGAGCTTGCCGTTCTGTAAAAGCCACCTGGCGACTCTCTGGAAGTCACGGTAATAAGTCAAGAGGGTGCCAAGGGTGTATATGTCGTTGTCAAAAGTGTCCTGTACTAATTTCTGAAGTTCGCTGACCATATAATGTGTAGAGGCTTCAGCACCAGGGTAGAGCCTAATCACGGCGGTCTTCCAGTCCTTGTAAGTTGCTGCTGGTGGGGGGTTGTCGCCAAGAGCGGCAGCAGGGGCGCTAAATTCCCTGAGGCCAGTCCATGTTTCTGCCATGTCGTATGACACATATCGTGCCGCATATTCCTTCATTTGGGTGTGGTCGGTAATGCTGCAGTCGCAAAAGAGGTATTCGAGTTCCTTAAAGTATTGAGTGAGCTCCCAAGGTTTTGTCTCATCCCATTTGGGGGCAGAGAAGTGGTTTTGAGGCGGCATGCGCTGAGCGACAGCTGCCTCCATAGTGCGAGTCGGTAACAGTGTTGAAGTAGTCAGTAAGCGAAGTGGTGAAGCTGGAGGTGAGGGAGTGGGGGTTCTGAATAGTTGTGACAATGGGGTGATAGGACTAGGCGGTGATTCCTGAGCTAAGTTGGCAAGAGGAGTCTGTGTGCCAGGTGCGCTAGCGTCAAAGTCTAGTTGGCAAGGGAAGAGGTCTGGGATGTCGTTGACTGTAAGCCCAGTTGTGTAATCGTCAAGTTCTTGCGCTAAGGTGCGACGTGGTAAGGCTCCAGGTAACCGGGGAGTAGAAGGCGAAATGTGGAAAGGGATAGTGGCGCCTGCCGACTGAACTAGAAGGCGGCGCTGGCGTTGCAAACGAGTTTCTGGCGGAATTCTGCCCTAAAGTCCCTCGTGGTGGGCTCCAATTTGATGATGCTCAAAAGTCGCTAAGTACTGTCAAGGGTAAACGGTACCTAGCTACTGTGAAAAAGTAATGTGTTGGGTGGTCGCTAGTTGAGAGGGAGTCCGGGCAGGGTCTCAGAGACTTAGTTTGTTAAGGAAAATTTAGTATTTGGAAGAAAGGTGCTTAGCGATCTAAGCCGTGTCACCTGCAAGGCGCTAGGGTGCCAATAGTCGGCAAGGACTTGGTGACATAACGTAGTCGAAGTGTGCTCGTATAGCACCTAGACAGTCGGCAAGACTGGCGGAGAAGCGGCAAGCTTAGCGTAGTCAGTAAAAATAGTAAGTCCCTTGGCGACTTTGAGGAACTTAGTGCACGCAAGTTGTGATCTGAACTGTGGGGATGGAATTCGATGCTCCTAAGACAAAATATGTACAGTATTTATAGGCGCTAAGTCGCCGTGTTAATTAAACTATAAGTTGCTAAGTAACAAAATGGGGAATGGATTATGACAAGAAGAATAGAATGTGAAATAGCTAACCCGCGGCGTCTATCAGTCGGCAAGCGCTAAGTCACCAAGTGAGCACTGAAAGCAGTCAAATAAACGGTGACTATCTTGGGGTCTGAAACAATCAAGGGGGCTGGCGTCGCCAAAGTTGCTAAGCGTTGGTAAAGGTAAGCGTCGCTAACCGCTAGGCACCGGGGCTGAAGAAGTGGCGACCTGCTGATAGCCGTCGGCAAGTCGTTAAATGCTTAATCTTATAAGTTGCCGGCTATCTTTGATCGGTGACCTGTTATCGAGCCCAAGGTCATGTGTGTGGTCCGTGCGTTAACAGTCAGGTGAGCGAGTCCCGTGGTCCAGAAGTCCCGTGCGCTAAACATCCTATGGTCGCCTAGTCATGTGTCGTCCGCGTCACGCCTGCTCGCCTGGGTGAGCTGCCAAACTGATATCAACAAAAGTCGCTAATTATAGCTTTGTTGCGCTGAGCCCAGCCCAGGTCTTATCAGCGCGGAATACTATGGTATGTACAGCCCACAGGTTTTGGCTGTGGAACATGCTTGCTTACAGGTTTCAGCAGTTTTATGCATGTTTTAATGTTTTTCCTTTGTACCTAGCTAAAACATAATCCATTTCTTATGTCTTTCCGTCATGGCGGGCCGCCGTATCAATGTGAGGCCTGCCAGAGATCTAAGACCAGTAATCGGAAGCCGGCAGGGAAGTTACATTCCCTGCCTATCCTAACAAAGCCTTGGAATTCTATTGAAATGGACTTTGTTGGTCTGTTTCCTGAGTCCAAAGATTATAATTACCTTTGGGTGGTTATATGCCACATGACCAGTATAGTGCACCTCATACCAGTGCACACAACCACTACTGCATCCAAGTTGGCGTAGATATACTTGAAGGAGATTGTAAAGCTACATGGCTTTCCAAGTTCAATCGTGAGCAACAGAGACACTAAGTTCACATCTCACTAGTGGCAGGAGCTGCATAAGCTCCTAGGTGCTAAGTTGCTCATGTCCACCTCATTCCATCCACAAACAGATAGACAGACAGAACAAGCAAATAAGAGTATTGCTCAAATATTCCAAACAATTGTCAGACTAGACCAATGCAATTGGGTGGACAAAATACCCTTGATGGAGTTTGCAATCAATGCTAGTGTGTCAGAGACCACTAGATACATGCCTTTTGAACTCAATGGAGGATACATGCCCTCCATAATACAAGAGCTTTGAGGGGATGAAGCCATTCACAAAGGTGTGAAAGACTTTGTGCTGAAGGCATTGGAGAATCTCACCAATGCACACAATGCTATCATTGCAGCATGCATCATTCAGGCACAACATGCAAATAATAGACAGAGTGACAAGCCTGAGCTAATGTCTGTGTCAGGGGACTTCCTTTTCTGGCCATCCCGGAGATCTCTGGGACCCTCCGGACTTCCTTTTCCGGCCATTTCCTTTTCGGGCCATCCCGGAGGTCTCTGGGACGCTCCCTTGCAGTCGTCGGACTTCTCCGAGAGGTTGTACAGTCGTTCTCACGCCCCCACCCCCG
>QLOM01017725.1:0-28277 GCA_003313785.1 Termitomyces sp. MG148 | reverse complement strand
ACTCGTGGATGCGTTTCGTATGGCCCTTGAAGTCAAGACTGCACCCAAGTGGTATAAGGTGCACAGTGTAAGTATTACGTGCGTGATTCTACTGCGTACTCTGAACGATTCCTAGGTATGACGTTACACGCGCCTTGTATAGTTTGCTGCAGTTGTATGTAGTCGTTTCTCACTATCGTCTGTACACTAGTCTGTCAGTGGAACATCGTGCTTAAACCATCCTTTTCACCACTGTTATATAAACAATTATGTCTGAGTACGATAAATCAGAAAGCAACAAGACATCGTCTTGCCAGAGACTGGTGACCTTAGAAAATTGCTCGTAGACCTCCCCGGGCAATTCTACCCTACCTACCCAGGTACTTCCAGCGGGTGTAATAGTCATTGAGTTAACCGCGTCGTGTTTGGCATGAACTTTTATTGATTATGAATAACAGTCATGATGTTACAACATCAAGTGTAGCTACCTCGTCTTCAATGGAAAACGCATCCAATCCACCAGAGGACTCTTCGCTGTCTATTCCCGAAGCACGCGATGGTTTTTTTGGCTATTCAGAAGAAAAAAGTCTACAACAAGTACGTCGATATTGCACGAACACGATCCAACCCAACGCAATCTCTAGATCGAGGAAAAGTACTGGGCACAGAGGCGCACTTCTGACGCCCGCTCAGATGGATCGTTCGCCAAGCTAGCCCCACTGCAACCAATGGAGCAGCCAACTCTCACAGGCTCTGCTCTCGAGGTCGAAGAAGAACCAGCCTCAGGTCTATTCCGTCATAATCATCTCTACTACTCTGACATACCACAACAGACGCTCATTTGACCAACGAATACGCGGCTCTCTACCACTCTTTCCAACGTTGTCTCGAATTACGTGACAAATACATGGCCAAGTCGCTGCAGAGGCTCGGAGACAACCCCAAAGACTACGATGGTCTCATCGATCAAGGCGACGCGCACGCCTTTCCGCGCACATTCAACAAATGGGACATCTACCCCCCGCCACCGCCGCCACACTGGCATTGGACCGATCCGACCAAGGGCCCCAGGAGCGACACCGCGCCCGACGCCAAGTCTACCGAGTTCCGGTTTGAAGAGTGTCATATCCCGGCTCCCCATCCGTGGTCATTCCGAATCGACGAGAAGGGTGTGTTTCAGGTGTATGACGATGACGACGAGAAGGAGAATGGCGGTGATAAGAAGCCTGCATTCGACGTCCCCGATATCCGCGAATATTTCGTGGACTTGGATTATGTACTCGGTGTCATCGCCGACGGGCCCACGAAGAGCTTCGCCTTTCGGCGCCTCAAGTACCTCGCCAGCAAGTTTGAGATGTACGCGCTGTTGAACGAGTCACAGGAGACTGCCGATATGAAGGTGGGCAAACGCGCACCCATGTGCCTGTGTACTTGGATTCATTCGTTTGCTGCTACAGCGTGTTCCTCACAGGTTCGTTGGCCCCGTGTTTGCGTCGTCATCGTCGCCGCCTCTTCTTGATCTAACCTCCCTGCTCTAGGGATTTCTACAACGTCCGCAAAGTTGATACGCACGTCCACCACTCTAGTAGCATGAACCAGAAACACCTTCTCCGCTTCATCAAATCAAAGATGAAACACAGTCCCAACGTCCGTCGTCCTCGTCCCATTTCCTTCTTCTCCTCTCATCCTAATCCGTGCTCCAGGACGTCGTAATCTTCCGTGACGGCGCGCGCCTGACGCTCGCTCAGGTCTTCGAGTCGCTCAAGCTCACCGCGTATGACCTATCGATCGACACGCTCGACATGCACGCGCACACCGACGCCTTCCATCGGTTTGATAAGTTTAATCTCAAGTATAATCCCCTCGGCGAGTCGCGCCTGCGCGAGATATTCCTCAAGACGGACAACTTGATCGAGGGGAGGTATCTAGCTGAGCTCACGCGCCGTATGTTTGACCAACACGCCATGGTGACCAAATGCTGAGGTCGTCCTTCTAGAGGTGATGACTGATCTCGAGCAGAGCAAGTATCAGGTACGTTATATTATATCATTCTATCCGATCGATAGCTGACCACGCATGCGGCACGGTGTCTACGTAATGTAGAACTGTGAATGGCGCATCAGCATATATGGCCGTTCGGCAGACGAGTGGGACAAGCTCGCGCGATGGGTCATCAATAACAAGTTGTACTCGCACAACGTGCGCTGGCTCATACAGGTTCCACGGCTCTATGACGTGTACAAGGCAAATGGCTCTGTCGAGACTTTTGAGGATATCGTCGTTAGTGAGTGATCCCCCGTATCGTTCTCCATTGACATTGGAACTCGTCGGTCACGACCAACAGATGTATTCCGCCCACTGTTCGAGGTCACACAAGACCCCCGCTCGCATCCGGAACTGCACGTGTTCTTGCAGCGCGTCGTTGGGTTCGATACGGTCGACGATGAGTCCAAGGTCGAACGCAGGATACATAAGAAGTTCCCGTATCCGCGTTTGTGGAACACGCAGCAGTCTCCGCCGTATTCGTATTGGTGAGCGGTATACGTGCTATACAACTGTTAGGGTACTGATGTCGAGTGACGAAGGATTTATTACATGTTCTCGAATATTGCTAGCCTTAATCACTGGAGACAGCTACGCGGTTTCAGTACGTCACTCTTCTCCTCCCTTAAAGATAAAAATGCATCTCGACTCACTCCCTCCCTCAGACACATTCGTCTTCCGCCCTCACTGTGGCGAAGCGGGCGACACTGACCACTTAACCTCCGCCTTCCTCTGCTCCTACGCGATCTCGCACGGGATTCTCCTCAGAAAGGTCCCCGCGCTTCAGTACCTCTTCTACCTCCGCCAGATCGGCATCGCGATGAGCCCGCTGAGCAACAACGCGCTGTTTTTGACGTATGAGAGGAACCCTCTGCCTGAGTTTTTCAGGACGGGGTTGAATGTTAGTTTGAGCACCGATGATCCGTTGCAGTTTCATTTTACGAAGGTGTGTGGAGGGATTTGTGGGACTTGCGTTGGGCTCATGCTTTGTTCGGGGTTGACAGGAACCGCTGCTTGAAGAGTACAGCGTCGCGGCACATGTAAGTCGCTTGTCCGTCTTAACATAGTTCTCACTATTGATTGATATATGTGTATATTATAGATATACAAACTAACACAGAGTTCCCTGGCTGAGCTGGCACGCAACTCGGTCATACAGAGCGGGTTCGAGATGGAGATCAAGCGTCACTGGCTCGGCGGGCAGTGGTACCTCCCGGGTTCGTCTGGGAATGACATCCACAAGGTCAGTTTTCTTCCGTGACACTTTGGGGTTGTTGGTGTAACCCCCCGTGTACATGTCCATGCTGATTGGAAACGTATACGCACGGATAGACGAATGTGCCGGATATCCGCCTTGCGTTCCGCCATCAAACGCTTCTTGAGGAACTCGAGATGATTGGGGGTGGGATGTGGGAGAGGGTGATTTGAATGTGGGTGCTATCGTCCGAAAGTTCGGACCTGGTTGTATCGCGACATGAAGAACAGCTGTCCTAGGGTGACAGGTATACAGATGGAGTCGGGCTGTACTAACACGTGTACTGAGATCCGGTGAGCTGAAGGGGGCCGCGGAGCTCGTAGATTCTTGCTATCTGATGATCTGAAAGATAATAGTGGTCATGTGGAAGTGTGTGCAGCGCGTTCTCCTCATTTCATCACACCTGTGGTGGCACACAAGATCCTTCTCTGTCGATTAA
Source organism: Termitomyces sp. MG148 (assembly GCA_003313785.1). Classification (NCBI taxonomy): domain Eukaryota; kingdom Fungi; phylum Basidiomycota; class Agaricomycetes; order Agaricales; family Lyophyllaceae; genus Termitomyces; species Termitomyces sp. MG148. Next base: position 24,561 of record QLOM01017725.1, on the reverse strand, counting down.
TTCTCATGGGAATACTAATATTTCTCCGAAACTTCAAGCCTATGGGGGCTGACCAAAGCGCTTAAAAGAAAGCAACCTCCATTCACTGCTCGTCACCTAGCCTTCTGCGCACTATGACACGACCAGTGACTCCAGAAAACAAATCTGGAATTTATAAGGTCCGTACAAAACTCTCCACTTATGTGTTTCAGGATATAGTGGTTGACTTGTATATGCACGCTGTCTAATTTGTAGGATGGGACTATTTGCAAGACGACCAAGCCAATTACTGTCCAAGTTGAAAACATTGGACTGGATAAAACTGTTGGAACCGATTTGAAAGAGCCTCAGGAACTCCCGGCGGGTTCCGAAGTTATTGTCTTTGATGCTCGCTCGATCAACCTTACTGTACATGATCCATGATGATAGCTAAACACTACTGAATTCTTCTTACCAACCAGGGTGTGAATGAACCGTTGGGTCCTGCCAATACCGCCTATCGCATCGAAGGGAAAGTAAATTTGACGGTCTACGAAAAAATTTCTAGTTTATTAAATGAAAAAAATTGCTCGAATGAAAAACTCCGCAAACACTCCAACCTCATTCCTGTAGAACCGCCACGTCTCCCCCTGGACAAAGCATTTCCAGTAAGAGTGTCTTTTTTGAATGACATACACAATTTGATTAATCATGCGTAGCATGGAACTATAGTTTCGATCAAAGAGAGCACCATGTACAACGGAATGGTCCTTCCCAAAGGGACATTCTTTGCTATCCGGTCAAACCCAAGAACTCCAAGGGTGTGTGCGATATCAATGGCATTGTCTTGATCTCAAAGTATCCGTACATTGTCAGGGCCAGAACTTTTCATTGAAGAACCCGATTACTAATGCTCTGTATGATGTGATTCATGTGAGCAAGAATGTTCGCGAGTATAAGGTCAGGAACCCCTCAAGGCTGCTTGTCCTGCACAAGGACTTGCAACGTGTTCCACAGGAGGGCGTCGGATCATGATGTAAAATACTTTTTCTGTTACTCGCCTGTTGTCCTTCAACTATATTTTCAAATCTGAGTCATTACCATCTGTGAAGAGCCCAGACCTAAGAGATGTAGAATCAATGAAAGGAAAATGCCTTGGTACAACCGTGAAACACTGCCTTGTCCAATGGAGCCTTCGGTTGAAAGGTTAATGTAGCGAGCTCTGCGGCCAAAGGGCGCCCTTATTATGTCGAGGTGACGAGTATTGTTATCATGTGACCTGACACAAATTTGGCAAGAACTTCAGCCGGCACGCCAGTAACCAACTTTGCACTTTGTGCCATATTACTATGTATAATTGCCTGGTTGGACTCTCCTACTATATTTAAGGATGGTAAGCGAACCTTACACGTGCTGAGGGCAATTTTAGTCTTAATTCTTTACAGTCTATCGTGCATGGAAAGGATGACCCTCCTTCATGTGTCTTGTGTCCTGTGTCCGACGACCTTGATTCCGTTCTTAGAACTTCCCTGTGGCCCCACGATCCCGGATTCGATCAATTAGCCTGCAGAAGATTTGCTTGGTGGGATTCAGAACGCATCCGATCGTGGTTTTTGGAAAAAGGTTACGTTCTGTACATTCGATCACCTGAGGAAGCATATTTTTCGAGTGAAATTTGTCCATCCAATGCTGGACCCACTGAGAGTGTGTTTCCCTATGCAAGTCATGGACCACTACAAGAGGAGGAAGATGAGTATCATTTGAAGTTCCCATCTCTCTCTGGAAGCACAAGCCCTTGGGTGCGTGTGGCGGGTATCTCGAGTGTTTTAAGCTGGATCATGCTCATCTACTCTCCAGGGCAACGTTGTATTCGCTCAGAATACCCAAGGACAGCATGTAGCTATCAAAGCAGTTCTAGACGGGAGCGAAGAGTTTCGTATATTGAAATACCTTCATGATCAGGGATCGCCTTGTTCAATAGATGATTTTTATCATGTTATACCAGTCCTGGACGTCCTTCCCTGCGAAGGCCACTGGTTGGCTGTTATGCCGAGGTATGCTTCAACTACTACAAATATTTTGCTTCTTTGAACTCGAGACTTAGATGGGGTATCACTCCACTCTTACCCCAATGCGGCAGCCTCAAGGAGGTTTTTCATTTTATAAATTGCCTTTTAAAGGTCCCTTTCCTTTACCCTTGTTGGATCGATTTTGACCCTTTCAGCAGGGGTTGGCTTATCTTCACAAGCATCGAATCGCTCATGGTGTACGTTTTTCGATCCCAACAGCTTGATTTATCCTAATTTTTTATAGGACATCAAAACGGACAATATACTTGTTAATCACGTCCATATGGACGGATCTGATATATTCAGTTATTTCCGTCGCTCTTTGCGTTCTCAAGGGAAATTGACGTATGCTTTTTATGATTTTGACGGTTCCACATTGTTTCCGCCTTCGATGTCCCTCGATGATTGTCGTCTTCCAAGCCATATTTCTTTCAACACTTTCTATTATCAAGTTCCAGGGGACACATTGCAGGGAGAGTTTGATTTCAATCCTTTTGCTTTTGATGTCGGAATGCTAGGTGTTATGTTCTGCACAGAATTCCAGGTGAGTCAATTTGCACTTTTATATGTCCCGCTATCGATGCAAATTGCCATTCTCTTTTTTGTAGCATATGACGCGCACTGTCCCAATGCTAGCACCCTTGTTCGACCAAATGACGACTCGCGATATTACACGACGATTCAAGGCTTCAGAAGCTCTGCAGTTCTTCGAAGAACAAGTCATTCCCCTAACGCCCAAGAGTGTATTATCTTTAGCAGCAGAGCCAGGGCCTCCATCCGAAGCATATGATTACTATGATCGCTGGAAAGACCTTGATCCAGATTTTGTGGAAAAATGGGCAGCCTATCGTGAGCCTCCTGTTCCCCGGTACATTCGTTTTCTTCGGGAGATCTGTTTATACCCGTGGGGTTTCCGCATAGTCAGCTGCATACGCCGCATTGGCCAGTACCTTCTCTGAATGAATTATGTTTTTTTTTATGTTTTGATTATTTATCTTTGGCTGATCACTTGAATGATTCATGTTTTTTATGTTTTGATTATTTATCTTTAGCTGATCACTTGAATGATTCATGTTTTTTATATTTCAAAGCTTCAGTATATCTACCATAAACACAGGACATGCTACTTCACATAATTGTTTGTGCCATCAAAGAGCCCTGTATTTCTTTTTTTTTTTGGTGGTTATCATGACAGACCTACTGACAGTCCACAAAGTCAACCTCTGCATTCTAGGATAATAATGAGTAGTACAGTACCAGTTTTCATAGCCATTCAAGATTTGGATTCACCCTGTAGGAAATGCATTTATGCCATGTGTGTTGGACTTGCATACCCACTAAAACCTTGGTTTGCTGTCCTCCAAGCTTCAAGGGGTTCTATGTCTCTTGGTAAGAAATTTCTCCAAGTACTCTGGCTTTCCTTGGTCCTCTTTGCCTTCTTACTGAAGCAGAATCTGTCTGTCATCCAGACAGTCTAGTTTGAGCATCTTGGCAATCACCTTTTTTAGGTGGCTGCCTATCTCTTTTGCATTTATGTATCATCCTATCATCCTATCAGGGATGTGCCACTTGCATCTTGTCTTCCATATGATTCTTGTTGCTTCTGATATCACAATTTTTGAGAACCTGTTGGCACTGCTTTTTCTTTGTCTGGTTTCCTCCTAATCAGGGTGCAGCTTAGTTGTTCTCCCAGTGTTGGTTTTCAAGTTTATCATGTATCTTTTTTGTTAATTCTCAAACCACCTCTTGTCCTGAGGTTGAGCACTCAGTCAGGATATCTTGTCAGGAGATGAAGACTGACGGTGATAGGGACAGCCCGGCACTGAGGGCGGAAAGAGCAAAAGTATCCCAAATGAGGACGCCGCCCTTCGGCGGGACCGACAGGACCCAAAGACAGGATAGGTTGGGAACAGACCAAAAAATGGTATGGAACAAACCCAGCGGTACCCACCGCAGAACCCCAGAAAGGAACAGAGGAATGGAATGACGGAAGAATAGGGGACGGAAAGCGGATAGTGGAGAAGGAAAGCAGGATCCGCTAAGAGACAACGGAGGAACCTTAGTCGGACGAGATACTATAAAAACTGTACAATATGTTCGGAATAAAGCATCTCTTTCACCTCAAAACATAGTCCAAAGTTCATGGTACAAAGTTCAAAAGACATTCCGAACTTGTCCGTTGCGTCCTGCGTATCCGACAGCGTTTCCGTCACCGTTTCCGACAGCGTCCTCTCTCTTACCGCACTTCTACCGATCGGTTGTCTACCGTGAAAACACAACATACCGATACACCATCAGAAGTTTCCGCCAAAAAGCTTCTGTCCTACCGACAGCTACTTCCGTTGCGCGCTCAGACAGTCGACTAGGAACAATCAGGTGGTTATCCTTGAAAGATTCTTTGCTGACTATCAGTCACCACTATAGCACGCTAATAATAACAGACTTACAATAAGTCTACATTCTGCTTATAGGAAGTTTGTGACGTTATCACCGGACTGCGCCTCAGGGGTTAGTCACGTGTGTTCAGCTGTGCCCCATCCGAAATGTTTTTTCCTTTTATCCACCTCAGTTTGTTATTATCCCAGTAACGCAACTGAGGTACGTTATTCTAATAGCTTCTTCTATACATGTACTTTACTTACTTTATCATACCTAGCACGCTACGGCGTATTACAGGTACTAATATAAGTTCGTTATTATCCCAGTAACGCAACTGAGCATGCTACGGCGTATTACAGTGATTACTGGATCTAATAGGTTATGGGCTCCATTGCCTAATCTAAAAAGAATCAAGGCAAACTCAAAACAAATCGATGCACACTAGACACCCACATACCAGCTGCGTAAAAGCTGCACCAAAATCTCCCCGAGATCATCCGGATCACACCAGCATCTGAACACACACGTATGTCATGTCGAGCTCAGACATGACAGCATGCTGGGTTCTTACAGGACCTGAAAACTTCCAAATTTAGAAGATAAGAGTAACCACAAAGCTCAGACAAGAGAAAGTCTGGGATGCCGTCGTCGAGACACCTCCATTGCCAGGAGCTCCAATCATCTACCACAGTCAGTCAACCCAACAGCTTGCTGACAACTGGTCAGCATGCAATTCAAAGGCTGCAGGCATCATCATCGCACACATTTGCGACCAGCTAGTGCTCAACGTCGGTTCTCTCCCACATGCAAAAAACATGTTCAACAAGCTCGTAGAAATTCACAAAAATACAAATGTGGGCGTAAGCACCTTCTACACATTTATTCAAATGCTCAACACAAAGTGGGATGAATCGCCTATGACGCTCAGCAAGCACATTGCCACCATCTCCGCTGCTGACACAAAACTCACAGCCATGAAAAAGCAAATTGACCACAAGTTCCTCGCATTCATCTTACTGCACTTCCTACCCAATGACCACGTGTGGGAATCATTTCACGCAACTGTCCTGAACTCAACGACACCTGGAAAGCCAATTGCCTTTTCTGAACTGTCCGACCGGCTCACATTCACTGCAACTGCTCAGCAAGGTGCATCAACTGAAGCTGCCCTCAAAGCCAATGCAAATCCCAAGCAGAAGCCAAAACCCAAGTCTGAGGTGTGGTGCGAACTTCATCAATCCACCACCCACAACACATCTGAGTGCCGCACCATAAAGGAACAGAGGGATAAGCAAAAGAAGGTGAAGGCAAAGGCAAAGGCAAAGGCAAAGGCAAAGGCAAAGGCAAAGGCAAAGGCAAAGGCAAAGGCAAAGGCAAAGGCAAAGGCAAAGGCATGATTCAGAATCAAATGATGGAGATTCAGAGGAATCAGACAGCGACACAGGTGGTGGAACAGCAAAGTATTCGAGTACAAAATCTGCCCATGTCTCTAAAGCTTTAATGTCACAAATTTTGGCCTATGTTGGGAGTGCCTCAAACCGTTTCCCTCATTCAAGCACAATTGCCGACTCTGGGGCCTCAGCCCACATGACACCTCACCGAGAATGGTTTAAGTGCAGAACCTATCAAGAGCTGAAACCCCCCCAAAAGGTTTGCTTCGGCAACAATTCATACGTCGATGCCACAGGCATTGGGACTATCTCATTCAAATGCAAAATAAATGGCAAAGCCAAGATCACAGAGCTTGAAAATGCACTCTATGTGCCATCCTTTCACCTCACGCTCATATCTGTCCACCGACTTGATAAGGCCGGCCTCCATACAACCTTCAAAGATGGATCTTGCAAGGTCAAAACTAAGAGAGGTGAGACGATGTTAACTGGCTCCCACAAAAACGACCTATACCATATAAACATCCTGCCGATGCTACACGCCCATGCCTCTATTGACATCAACGCTCTCCATTGGCGCCTGGGACATGTCTCGCCAATGAGACTAGTGCAGATGGTAAACAATGGGGCAGTAGAAGGCATAGACAAAGTTACCGGAAAACCAAAGTTCTGCAAACTATGCATACTGGCCAAGTCTAAGAAGCTACCATTCAAGCATCGAGGGCAAAAGGCCAGGCACCCCTTCCAGATCATCCACTTGGATGTGGGAGGGCTAGTGACACTGGCTGACCGCCATGGAAACAGATATTGGATATCTTTCATTGATGGTTACGGACGCCTTCCATGGATTTATTTCATGAAGCAAAAAAGTGAGGCACTCACGCGTTTTTGAGAGTTTAAAAGTGATGTTCAGACCTTCTTCAAAAGCAAGATTGGCAAAGTCCAACTCTCAGAAAACTTTGTAACATTCTTTCAGTCTGATGGCGGTGGCGAATACATTGGAAAGAAATTCCAAGTGGAACTGGGCAGTACAGGAACAGTGCACCTCACCACAGCACCTGACACATCTGAGCAAAACAGCCTGGCAGAGCAAATGAATCAGATGTTAGTCAACACAGCCACTGCCATGCTAATAAAATCAGGGTTACCTCAAACCTTCTGGTCGGACGCCATGCACACTGCCGCCATGATCATTGGCAGAACACCCGCTGCTGGGCTAAAAGGGAAGGTCCCCTACACCATAGTGTTTGGCTGAAAAGCCGACATTTCATGGTTCAGGCCGTTTGGGTCAATGGCTTATGCTCTCATACCAAAGAACCACTGCAAGGGAAAATTTGCAGATAAGGCTTGGAAAGCAGTGCTGATAGGATACTGCACAGGCAAGAAGGCATACAAGCTCCTCAACGTCACAACCAGAAAAGAATTTAGCAGTCAACATGTTTGCTTTAACAAGAATCACGACTCGTCATCAGACACTATCCTTTTGACAGATGAGACTGACCTCGGTATGGAGAGCAAGTGGGAGCCAAATTTCCTGCAACCCTCTCAAAATTTTCAGAGAGTAACATGACCTCCAGCTGGAACTGAAACTGATGAGGAATCAGACACTGAGGCAAATCTAGAATGAGTGGGAGATCTTACAAGCACACCACTGTCACCTGCAAATAACAAAAAGCTACTCAAGCCGTTGCCATTGCAGTCACCGCTGCCTTCACCATCTTCACCTCCACTCGTTTTGACAAAGAAGTGCCCACCTGCGCCCCCAGCAATTGTCCCTGCCAAATCGGTCTCAACCACCTTGACCAAGAGAAAGCGTACCTCTGCACCAGACAGAAGGTCAGTAGGAGAAGCCAAACTGGTTCTAAGAGAGAGAAGCACTTGTGCACGAAAGCCAGTTGCCAAAGATGCCAATTACTACCGTGCTGTGCAACTCCAAGAACAAATCAGAGCTGAAAAGAGGGTGAGGACGACCAATGCAAATACAAACACATTCCTTGAACAACCTCACCAAACACTGTTGGACATACAAGCCCGTGCAGATAGTCCAGAGCTCAGTGACTTGAGTGAGCCACCCAAGTCCAAAGATGACGTTTTCTTTGACCTGGATGAGCCGTCTGAAGCCAAAGATGACAAAGAAACCTTCTTTGCCGGCATCTCACAAAGCAGACCAAGTGAGCACCCCACTCCACACAATGCAAAGGAAGCGTTTGAGGGATCCAGCAAAGAGCGCTGGGAGTCAGCACTGCAGGAGGAAATCCAAAACCTCATAGACAATAATGTTTATGAAGTTGTGCCCATTCCAAAGAGTGTAAAGCCTATAACCTCAAAAATGGTCTTTCATGTGAAATATGACTCAAATGGCAATGTAGAATATCATAAAATCTGCATTGTAGCGTGTGGGTTCACTCAAGTTGAGGGTGTTGACTACAAAGAGGTGTGGGCTCCAGTTGCGAACCTTGAGTCCATATGAATAATCCTTGCACTTGCTGCAAAGTACAATCTTGAATTAGACCAGATGGATGTGGCCACGGCATACCTTAATGGAGAGCTTGAAGAAGAGTTGTACATGATGCCACCAGATGGGGTCAAAGTTCCCTCTGGACACTGCTAGCGGCTGAGAAGATCACTCTACGGACTCAAACAGGCCAGGTGCATGTGGAACTTAACTTTGGACCAAAAACTGTGCGGACTCAGGTTCACATGCCTGAATGCCAAAACCTGCTTGTACGTTTACAAAAGGGGCAAGAGCATCTGCTTCCTAGTGGTGTACATGGACGACTTCCTACTGGCTTCAAATTCTCATACCTTCATGGACAACGTGAAGAAATAGTTGTTAGCCACGTTCAAAATGCGCGATCTAGGGCCAGCCACATACATACTAAGCATTCAAAACAAACAAGACAGAAACGCATGCACCATATCACTGTCACAATGCCAGTACATAAAGACCATTGTCAAACACTGTGGGATGAAAGACTCAAAGCCAATGTGGACTCCTATGGCCGCAAACACAAAACTCACTGCTGAAGATCCCTCCAACAATGACATGATTGTGGAGTTGGAACTGGGAGGTAAATGCATCTCATATTCAAGCGTGGTGGGCTCTCTTATGTATGCAATGATGGGCACTTGACCAAATATAGCTTATGCCATTGGGGTGCTGGGCCAATACAGCTCCGCACCAAAGCACCACCACTGGTCCGCCGCCAAACAAGTGCTATGATATCTCAATACCACTGCAGACATGGAGTTGAGGTTCAATGGAAACGATGTCAGCATGGATATGGCCTTCCATGGATATTTGGACGCTGACTGGTCTGGTGATTCTGACACTTCAAAGTCGACATCGGGCTATGTCTTTCTTTCAGTGTGAGGAGCCATAGGTTGGGCCAGCAAGCGCCAAACCATGGTTGCCCTGTCGTCCACCAAATCCGAGTACATCGGCTTGTGCTACGCGGGTCAGCATCTGGCGTGGCTGAGAAGTTTTTATGAAGACATCGGACACAGTCAAAAGGAGCCGTCAACATTACTCTGCAATAACCAAGCGGCAATTGTCCTTACCAAAGAAGCACAATATTGCTCACAAACCAAACATATACAGCAAAAATACCATTACCTCCAGGATCTTGTGGGAACCAGTCAAGCGGTGGTTCGGTACATGCCCACCGATGATATGGTAGCAGATATTTTCACAAAGGCCTTACCATGCAAAAAACACTGGAAATTCAGCAAAGCAATGGGGCTACACCTCCACACGAGTGGGAGTGTTAGGAGATGAAGACTGATGGACTACGCCTCAGGGGTTAGTCACGTGTGTTCAGCTGCGTCCCATCCAAAATGTTTTTTCCTTTTATCTACCTCAGTTTGTTATTATCCCAGTAACACAACTGAGGTACGTTATTCTAATAGCTTCTTCTATACATGTACTTTACTTACTTTATCATATCTAGCACGCTACGGTGTATTACAGGTACTAATATAAGTTTGTTATTATCCCAGTAACGCAACTGAGCATGCTATGGCATATTACAGGGATTACTGGATCTAATATATCTTCCATGGATTCTGTGGCATTGTTGCACATTTCACAGTATGCCCATTCAAAATTTGGTATGTTTTCCCAGTACTTTCTGTCCTTCATAAACAAAACAGCCATTTCCTTACTTGGCCTAATATGGACTGGAACCTCTTGTCAAATGAAACCATCAGTATAAGAATTGAGTTCAACAAATTAGCCCATATAAGCATGACCTACCATTTCAATCATTTGCCAGAATCTGAATAACTAAGCAATCATGGTTGAGGTAACTTGAACCTGAACCCACTATGGTTCTGGAAAAGCACATGCAAATAAACACCTCTGCTTCCCTTGGCAAGCCTAGTGATGCAAGATGTAAAACTGAAATTAGTTGAATTAAAAGTTCAATTATTTCACTCTTCACTAGTTTTGTGGGGCGCAATTACATATTATAGATGTAGTAGACCTATTTTATTTGATTTTAAAAGATTTGAGCTTCAAACTTAGTTGAGTTGCCAAAGCTTTTGGGGCTCAATAAATAAAGTAAGTATTTCAAAAGAAAATTCTGAAGTCAATCTGACTAGCTCTTAGGCCTAAGACTGTCTGGGCCTGTTGGTTCATGTTAAAGTAGACATATTATCATTCCATGAATAAAGTCCTACTAGAAGAGAATTACCTGCATGTGCATATTGAAACCTTCATTGCCAGCTGAGCATACCCATTTCCTTATATCTATCTGTCTCCTCAACATGTTTAAAACCATGTTTTTCTGCTATCCTGAATTAGGAAATTATCAGAAAAGCTGATGACAGAGTGGTGGAATGGCAAAATGGTGGAAGAAATGTTCAGCTGAAAACAGACCTTTGTTGAATATCCAGTAGATTTCCCTGTTTACTTTGCTTGGCCACTGGTAATGGACATATAGCCATAGAGCTGCAGCTCTATGGTCTCCTCAAAAGTAGACAATAATTATTATATCATATAATAATTATTCTATTAATTTAATTAAAACATTATAGTATTGTATGGCTGCTTTATGTAAAGCAGCCAATTTTACCGTCATACTGTCATGACCCACCAACTCCATGACCAACCCTGAGACTCCCACAGCCCTGGAGGCCCCCAGAAGAACATCTCTCCCTTTCAGTATGACCAACCCTTGCACTTTGACCTACATCAGCCCCCTAACCAGAGCATGCTCCAGTCAGCCTCCTTCTCTAGAGGCAGAGGGTTCAGAACCCTGCAACATGGAATGGAGATCCCCTTTCAACTCTGGCCCTCCTCAACCCTCTTGCAACCCCAACCTTTGAGACCTCCTCCTCCTCCTCCTCCAGAACAACCACCCCTGTTTGGACCTGGGAACCTAGGACCTCCACCTCCAAATAGCCTCCTACACCTGCAATAGATGCAAAGACCTCTTCCTAGAAATGGTGGACTCTTAGAAGACTAGTGCCTTGCACTGAATGCCTTTTCACCACCTCAGAGCAGACACCACCATTATTACTACTACAATGCTGGACCTCCATGCAACCAAAACCCCCAGAACAACACATGCAATGCCTTTGTCTGCAAAAGAAAGCTGGACATTCAAAAGCCTGAGTCTTTCACTAGTCATGACTCCTGTAAATGGCACACTTACTTCACTCAGTGTCTAAACATGTTCCAGGCTAAACCCATCACCTTCCAACTTGAGAGCTCACATGTGGCCTTTGCTGCATCTTATTTGCAGGAAATCATCTTTGTTCTCCTTCAGTTCAATTCCCACAACCTAGTACTCTCTGACTAGCAAGCCTTTGTTATGGAATTCTCAAGCAAGTTTGGCATATTTGACACACAGTAGCCAAGGCAGAGAATAACCTGTTCAACCTCCAGATGTGCTCTGAAGAATGTTTCACTACCTTTATTGTACATTTCAAAAAGTAAGCTTACAAGACAGGCTGGAATTACAACACTCTCTGGCATGCTCTCTGGCATGCCCTACCTCAATGCATCAAGGACGTCCTCCACCTGGCACCCAAGCAGACCAACTACACTGGATACAAGGCCCTTGTCACACAGATTGACCAGTGGTATTGAAAAGACCAGAGTGAGTACGGTACCAACCAGAGTCAATAGAGCACCTCTGGAGGGCAGAATTGGCAAGGAGGTACCACAAACAATACTAATAACTATCAGGGGACTCCTCATCTCTCTTTTCTTTCACTCTTTATTCTTTCATTCTTCCTCTATTTATCTTCTTATTTCTGCTGTCACTCTTTTACTTTACTGCTTCTATTCTTTCAACACCATCTATTAGTACTATTTTCAGCCCTTGAGGTGCTTTGGTTCTTTAGTTATCATTCAAACAAGTGTAGCCAACACTTTCAGAGGCTTAGTCATCATGAGGCTAGCCTCCAAATTACTAAGCAAGTCACATGAGACATGTGCATGACCTCTGGCAATGGCAATTTCTGAGTTTTTGATTATTTTTGGAGATTTTCCCTTTTTAGATTATAAAATTCATTGTGGCTTTTGTCATGGCTGTACAGTTGCTTTCCACACTTCTAGAGCCTTGGAAGCATCACTTGTGGCATAGAAATCCCTAGACTTGTTCTCTTTGGATTTCCCTCTGCTAGGTGAGTAGTTATGGTTATATTACTCATATATACTTTGGATTCTTCTTTGCCAGCTGTGTGACTGAGCCATAGCCTCCCTTATAGCAGAACAAGTCTCTACATTTCGGTCTGGGAGCCTCTTTTAGCCTGCTTGAGCCCTCTCTTGCCCTTTTAGATTATTCCCTCACTGGATTATCTCTGCTTCTCTGTTGCTTCTATGACTCAACCAGCCCTCTCAGGTGCTCTCTTGGACACTTCTGCCCCTCAGGATGATGCCTGGGGTTGCTTGCTTGCTTTAGAGACTCAGGTGTAGACCACTCAAGCTTCCCTCACTCTCCACACGTCAGGCCACAGACACTATCTCTTATTCCCTTCAGGCCCTCTTAGAGCACCTCCCTCTCCCTCCTACCCCTCTCCAGGCACCTTCATTTAGGGCTGACACCCCTCCAGTCCCTTGCTCTGGGGCCTTCCCCCCTGTTCATGCCAATATTCTTCGTCCAGCACTCCCAGATGTGTTTAATGGTAACTGAGCCATGGGCAAGCAATTTCTGCAGTCATGTATCACCTATCTTTAGCTCAGTGGTGAAGCCTATCCTTCTGACGCTCTCAAAATTGCCTGGGTTCTTTCCTACATGAAGTCTGGATGAGCTTTGACATGCACTATGAGTTTTTCAACGTCTTGGAGAAGTAGAGAGCTTTGGAAGCTGGGATCAATTTGAGAAGGAGTTTTGGACTGAGTTCTTTTCCTTGGACCCTGCTAAGGTGGCAGCTCTTACTCTCTGAGACCCTCATTGATATGGACAGGAGAAGCGGACCCTAGATGAGTACATTGACTCCTTCCGAGCTCTTGTTGAGCAGACCTGCTATTCAGATGGTCTTCAGCTCTGTTTCACCTTCTGAGATGGCCTCCTCCTCTCTCTCTTGGATTGGATCAACAGTATGACCAAAGGACGACCCAACAACATGTGTATTGAGTCCTAGTATCAGGTAGCATGCGACTAGTGGCAGCTCATGGAGTTAAGGCATGAGCTCCACCAAGGAACTACTTCTCATTCTGCTTCATATGCCCCTTGATCTGCTTGTCCTCCTATCCCACATTCCCTTCCATTTCATGCATTAGCTCCAGCTCAGGTACCTGCAGCACATCCTCTTTTTCTGGGAGTTCCTATTCTCCTAACTCTCTGTGTCTAAATGTAGAGATTGAGACAACTGACACTTAGCAGACTTGGAGTGTCATAGCTCTTCTAGACAGTAGTGCCACTGGACTCTTCCTTGATACTCACTATATGGAACAACATCGACTCACTACTTGGCCTCTCTCTTGTCCCATTCCAGTCTATAACATTGATGGTACACTCAATGAAGCAGGACTCATCTGCTCAGTGGTGGATTTAGTCTTTTGTTACTAGACTCATTCTAAGTGTGCTGTCTTTGCAGTCACCAGCCTAGGAAAGCAGGACATGATACTTGGATTCTCCTGGCTATGTGACTACAACTCTGAAATTGACTGGGCCAAGGGTAAAGTGAGTATGAGCCACTGCCCCCAATGGTGTTCCACATGTGCCAAGGAGATTAGAGAGGAGTGTAGAGCTCTGCTATACATGCTTGCTGAGTTGGACACCTCTTTGCAGACCTCAGCCTACTGAATCCTTCCTCCTTGGTGTTCCTTTATAGAGAGGCCCTCTATGAAGACGTTCAAGGTGTGGTGAGTGAAGCCCAGATGGAAGATGGATGTGAGGGTGAATTTGTGTATGCTCCTGACTCAGAGTCTCCAGACAAGGCCATTGAAACAGGTGATAGGATCTATGCAACTAAATTATGACCTCCTCCAACTGTGGCAGAGATTTAGATTCTGGTTGCATCTGTCCCTCAAAGTCCCCAATGGCTTCTCCAGTCTTCTTCATTAAGAAGAAGGATGGATCTCTATGTCTGGTTCAAGACTATTGAGTTTTGAATGTGATGACTGTAAAGAATTGCTACCTCTTACTACTCATTTCAGAGCTTGTCAACAACCTTCAAGGTGTGCACTACTTCACCAAGTTGGATGACCGCTGGGGCTACAACAATGTGTGCATCAAAGAAGGTGATGAGTGGAAAGCAGCATTTCAAACAAATCATGGACTTGTCAGGGGACCATTTTCTAGACTGTGTCCAATCCTATTCCGAGCAAAGGGGCACGATGGCTCAGCTGGCACCATTGTGTCCCTGAGGGGGTACTGTTACCTCCAAGTGGTTGGGGGTTCAAACCCTGGCTGCGCCCACCTGGACACACCTTAGACACCACGTGGGTTATTTCAACGCCGCCGGAAAGCCACCGCCCACACGTGATGATTAGGGAGGCTTTGTTGTGCAGGCCAATATGGGTTACTAATCAGCACGTGACTTGATGAAGCAATGTGACCACTGCACTCCTGTCCAAAACAGGAAAAATAGTTAGGGTTGCCCAGTGGGAAGAAATTGGGAGAGGTCAAACTCGCTGACCAAGCATGTCCTAGTATGGGTGGGTGGGAAAAATAGGTGTCAATAGTTTGACCAGGCTGCCAATGCATTGTGTGGTCCATCAGATGGGCCAGCACAGCTGTGAAGGTCGAGGCATGAGGCTAGATTTGATCAGCTGCTTATCGTTGGCGAGCTGGTTTAGCAGCTGGCCGGGAACTGGCAGGTGGCAGGCTGTCATCAAGCCTACTCATGCTGGCTCATACCGTCGTGGGTTCTGAATCTCGGGATCGTTCTCTGAAAAATACCATCTAAGTGCAGGGGAGGTTATAGTAGCGTGGGGCCTTACCGAGAGTGCCAGCTATATGGGAGCTGTTCGGCAATTGGGCTACTAAGTCCTACACCAACCGGGCACCGGCAAGCATTGCTGAGAGTAGAAGGGTTTGAATCATAGGGACGGCACGTTAACGGCGGATAAGTTGGAACTTTAATACGGGTTAAAATCCGTACCTTACTATACCATGAGACTTAGAACACAAATCACCCAAGCTGTATAGCATGTAAAAATAGGTCTATAAATAAAACTGATTCCTCCTCCTCCTCCTATTCCGAGCTTAGTCTGATAATATGCCTATTCCTAGCAGATCCAACTGGCCACTTGGCCCACCTTTTTCCCTTCCATCTTGTAATAGTCAGTGTCAGGTTCCACTGACCTGGGGACTCAGCAAGTCTGGGCAAGGCCTTACGAGGTGGACTCAAGGGTTATGGACACACACAGAGGCCTACCAGGGTAGATGAGAGACGCTAGGGGGCGGGAAGGTGCGCCAGGGTTGAGGTGTCACCGGATGAAATGCGCCGGGACAGGGGACGTGGGGCGCAAGCAGGGAGTGAGCGCCGGGAGCAAACAAGCAGACAGAGGAACTCCAGGACAATCAGTGGAATTACTGACGTGCCGGTGGATGCGTCACGGGGAAGGCGCAAAGAATGATTGCGTGGACAAAGTTTTAAGGTTGGGTGGTTGTGGAGCCAAACTTTGGCAGAGCTGGGCTGGTTAAGCTGGAGGCCGAGGAAATTGGGAGACTGAGGAGAGGAAACAAAAGAGAACTGAGAGAAGGGAGCTGAGGAAAAACAGATAGATTGAAAGGGGATAGAAGAGACAAGAGTAGAGACAAGTACGAGACTATAGAAATAGAGACAAGTACGAGGCAAAGTTACGAGACCGGAGCAATACGAGAAGAAACCAGGAAGTATGGGCAATATCAAGACTACCGTACTTAGTGCTACGGTGGGGCTTATATACTGACTACACAACGAGGCAGGTCCAGGGTCCTGGCCCTGGGTCTGGGGGCTGCTCCGGGGCTCTGGTGGTGTCCCAGAGCACATAGGAAGACAAAGAGAAACCGCGGGTGTTGGATGGAAGTGGCGCCGTTGCTTTAGGAGTTGCAGTGGCGCCACGTGAGGGAGGACGTGGTGCAACAAGAGGACACAATGAGGCATGATGCGGGAGTTGATGTGGGACAAAGCATGATGCATGGGTTGATGCGTGGGGCAATGCATGATGTGCGGCATGATGCGTGGCATGAAGCGTTGGATGGTGCGGGCCATGCATGATGTGTCAAATGATGCGTGATGATGCCTGATGCGTCGGATATTGTGTGGGTTGCTGTGCTGTCGTGCTGGGAATCTCCAGGGGTCATTGGTGATGTCCGGGAATGCCGGGGTTTGTTGGTGAGGTGTCCAGGGGGAACGTCAGGGTTGACCGGGGTATGATGTGTTGGGTGTTTGTGGAGTTTGTCCCGAGTTGGGGTTGTGCAAGAGGTGTTTGCCGGGGTGTGTGGTGTGATCCCAGGCCCGGGGCTCAGGCCTGGGGGTGGGTCATAACATTACCCCCCTCTGGTGTCAAGACTCTTCGAGACGGCAATCGGTCGTGGCAGTGCGACTTCTCCATGAGAGCTGAATTAGAAGCTTGATGGCCATCACAAAGCCCCATGGTATCAAGAAAACCAGAGAAAAAATTCTGAGTTCTCTGACCTTTCTTTTCTGATCATGTCGTCTCCAGCCCCCCTCTCTCCCTCTCCGACCCCTCCCCCTCCCGGCGAGAATCACATAGAGGTGTGGGAGGCCTACGAAGCACGCTGGGCTCCCCATGACTGGCGCCGGGAGGAGCGGGCCTTGAACAAGCTCGCCTGTCAGCGTAAGTTCCCAAGTTCACTCTGGCTACCGACTGATCCCAGTGTAGAGGTTGGAGAATCTTTGGCGGGGCCCTTGGGTGTCTCTCAGAGCGGCCGTCGCACTTACATGCTCCCTCTCCGTCCACAGGTAGTGTTTCAAGTGCCGGCCCCCTCGTGTTGACTTCTCGCTCTGCGCAGCCCGCCCTCGCCCCCGGAAATATCCAGATGGTACCGGAGGTGCAACGGGTCCCTCAGGCCCAGGTGACCCCCCAGCAGTTTGCGGAGGCGGTGGGGCACGCCCAAGGTCCCCCCTCAATGGAGTGGTGCCATGCTCAGGGGCCAGTAAGTCGTCCTGTTTCATCGCCTTCTCCAGTGTTGATCCCCTTAGTGCATGTTCTGTGCTTGCCGCAGGGATTCGTGCGAGTTCACTCCACAGGAGCCTGGGTCGCGGTGGAACTCATCAATGTGCAATGCGTGTTGTACTCGTCACAAGCAGTGCTCTGTTGCGTGGTTCTGGCGTGCAACTTGAGTGGTGCAGGAGGAAGATTGGGACGTCGAATGGGTCGAGAGTCAGATGGCGCGGGCGGTGAGGATCCCTTCCAGGGCGGGCAAGATCGGCGCAAGCAGGGGGTTTGAAGGCGGGGCCATTGCGGCCACGGCGTATCAGAGCGATATCTTTGGAGGACAAGGAGGATCGCAGCAGTAGCAAGGAGTCGGAGTGGCAACCAAAGGGAAGGGTGGGGCCCCCGCGAGGAGGGCGGCAAACAGTTGTGGTCGCCCCTACTCCTAAGGATAAGGGTAAGCGGCGGGCATCCCCCTTCCCCAAGGCTGGGCCGAGCCAGCCCTCCAAACGTCCCCAACGCTCGACTTCTCTGGTGGTGGGGCCTTCTTGCCCCTACGTCTACTCTCCATGGTTGGGGCGACTGCTCAACCACCCCCAGGTTGTGGCTGATCGGGCGCTGTCAGCAGCGAACTTGGACTTGCGCCGCAGGCTGGAGTTGGTGATGGGGAGGTTGGCACAGCGCAAGGCAGAGTTGGTCAAGGTACGTGCGGAGCGTGACAAAGCGCAGCGGGATTGTCAAGCAGCGGTGGAGATTTTGAACGTGCAGATCTGCAAGGCTCAGGATGTTGCTGGTAGAAGTCCTGGAGTTTGGCGGGGGCGCCGGTGAGGTGTTTTTGGGGTTCCCAGGTGTTGTCCTTGGGGCCATATCCTTTCCAGCATATCAGGTACTGAGGGTGGCCCTGGACGAGTCGGGAGTCGAGGACCTGATTGACTTCGTATTGATTCTCTCCTTTGATCTCAACAGGCGGGGGTTTGTTGGGCCGTTGACTGGGGAAGAGGTCCGGGGCATGTCATTTGAGGAGGCATACGTGGAATACGGGGTGGAGTCCCTTGAGGCCCAGGGGTAGGTCAAGCTTGTAGGCGTGCGAGGAGACCTTGCAGAGAATTTTGAAGGGTCCTAGTCGTTTGTGGTTGAGCTTTACTGAAGGGCATCGGGTCTTGAGGTTGCGTCGGTCGAGCCACACAAGGGTACTGGGGGTCCAGTTGGGCATGGGTTTGCAGTGAGCATTGGCGTGTTTGGCAATGTTGATTTCGTCCTGGAGAAACTGGTGGAGCTCCCGGAGATCATGGGCAACTTTGTGCACAGCGTGCAAAGGGATGTTTTTGAGCGAGAGGGTGAGTTGGGAGTGATAGCCTTTGTTGGCGAAGAAGGGGGATACTCCAGTGGCGGAGTGTGGGGTGTTGTTGTAGGTGAATTCAGCTATGGGTAGGTCGGAGCGCCAGTTGTCCTGGAGGTAGTTGACGTAGAGGCGGAGATACTGTTCCAAGGTCTGGTTGACTCGCTCAGTCTGGCCGTTGGTCTCTGGGTGGTAGGCAGTGGAGAGGTTTGTTTTGATGTCGAGGGCCTTGCACAGAGACTGCTAGAACCGGAAGGTGAACAGAGGGCCCCAGTCGGAGATGATGTCATCTGGGAGCCCGTGCTTGGAGAAGACGTGCTCGAGGAAGAGTTTGGCAAATTCCGAGGCGTCGTCGGTGGTGTGGCAGGAGACAAAGATGGCTTGTTTGGTGAGACAACAGACTATGACGGGGATGGCGTTATACCCTTCTGACTCCGGGAGCTTGACAATGTGGTCCATGGAGATAGAGGACCAGGGGTGGCGTCCCATGAGGAGGGGCTTCAGGAGACCATAAGGGTGGTGGCGGGGAACTTAAAAATCTCTAGCCACATAGACTACTACAGGCTTCTCTCTAGGAGGAATACTTTCTAGATATGTTGCTACACAGTCTTGGTGTACAATAGCTCCAGTTGGTAATCCCTCTTGTGTTCCATCAGCAATGAAGTAAGTCGCCAATGGTAGATCATTAATGTCTACCTTATCAGGTTCTTTCTCCACTGCTACTAAGTGTTGGCTGGCAGCCTTCAGAATGTTTGGTTTCTTAGGTCTAGGTGGTTTTGGTACCAGCTTTTCTGCCATAGTCTCCCTTAAACACGGTGTTACATCTAGTAACTCCTTAGTGGTAAAAAGTACTGGTGTTTCCAACAACTTGTCAACCATTCTCTCCAACTTCTTTAGAGTCCCTTCAACTGACTCCTTGCCAGTGTCCTGCACTGTCACTCTGTGCTCTTCATTTAAAGCTGGTACTTTCTCAAAAGGCAAATCCAACTTTGGTGCCACTTGGTGAGGAATCCTCACTGGTAGCTTTTCTTTCCAGGATTTTTCAAATGGTCTCTCAGGTAGTGAGGAGATTCCTGGTTGAGGTAACTCCTTTCTTACTACCTTCCTCTGAGTCCTTTAAAAATCCTGACTCTGACCTTGCAGTCTCCCTTCCATATTTCCTATACTCCTTGTATTTATCAACACTGACAACAATTCAGTCATCTTATTGAAGCCTTTTTCCAGCTCCCTAAGTGATCTGAATCACTGTGTTGAATTCTTTCTAACATGTCATCCCTTGTGTCCCTTGCTGCATTGACATAAGTAAAGTAAGTGGGAGTTTCTGGTGCCTCTTCAGACCATCCAAAGTACAATCCAACTTGCTTGTCATGCAACTGGACTACTCTATCATGGGGTGACACACTGGCAGGTTCTTTTGGCAAAGGAGCCCTGTTCATCCTTGTTTGCCCATCTACCAGTATAACCCATCCCTTTGGCACATCTGCTTTGACATGTTCACAATCCATTATCCTATGTCCTGAGCCCCAGCAGTAGAAACAATAAATGTTTCTTCCAGGTGCTGGAAGCGTAGCTGGAGTGTTCCTTTCTGCTGTTACTAAGCCATGATTATTGACATTTAGAAAGGCATTTTGCATGTTCATTTGTATACTTTGCAGAGCTTGCATAGCACTATAGATGCTACCAACTTGTTTGCCAATAGTCACTACAGAGTCCTGTAAGTGGGCCATCTTTTCTTCTACTTCCTCCTCTTTTACTGGGGTACTGGCAGTCTCTTTGACTGTTCTCCCTCCAGCTGTCCTTCTTACAGATGTGCCATCTACCAGGGCTGCCACCTGTCAGGGGACTCCTCATCTTTCTCTCTTTCTTGTCCTTTATTTCCTTTTCTTATCCTTCTTTTCCTTTCTTGTCTATTTTTTTACCTTTAGTATAGTTCTCCCTTACTTTCCTTTACTGGTTCTGTTTGCTCTAGCTTACCTAAGCTGCATGTGACCCAGTAACTACTGAGTCACATGCCAAAGCTGCATGTGATCTAGCAACTACTGAGTTACATGGAGTTTTTTCCCTTGGACTCTGCTAAGGTGACAGCCCTTACTCTCCAAGACCCTCATCGATACGGATAGGGGAAGCAGACCCTAGATGAGTACATCGACTTCTTCTGAGCTCTTGTTGAGCAGGCCTGCTATCTGGATGGTCTTCAGCTCTGTCTCACTTTCTGAGATGGCCTCTTTCCCTCTTTTATGGATCGGATCAACAGTATGGCCGAAGGACAACCTGACAATGCACGTATTGAGTCCTGGTATCAGGTAGCATGCAACCAGTGGCAGCTCATGGAGTTAAAGCATGAGCTCCACCGAGGAACTACTTTTTGTTTTGCTTCACATGTATCTTTATCTGCTCGTCCTTCCATTCCACATTCCCTTCCATTTTGTGCTCCAGCTCCAGCTTAGGTATCTGCAGCACGTCCTCTTCTTTTGGGAATTCCCATGGAAGTTGATGCCTTCTACCAACGCTCCTCTCTTCCTCTTCTCTGTTGTTGCTGTGGAAAGCCTGGTCACTTTGCTTGGTACTGCCCTCAGGAGATACACTATCTCTCAGCCTTAAAGCAAGAAGAGCTCCTTCTCCAGCTCCTGGCTGCTAGAGATGCTCAAGGAAACCCTCCTCTAGATGCACAGATCAAAGCAGAACCTTTGAATAAGTCCATGGGTCCTGTGGAGGCTATAGTGGAACCTTTGGATGAGTCCTTAGGTTCTATAGGAGAGGGTTTTCAGTAGAGCAACAGATGAGTTGTATGCCTCCGCCGCCTGGTGCTAGTCAGTTTGCATGCCTACCAGTAGAATCTTTCAATATATTGTTCTCTATCAATGATTCTCTGGCTAAAACTGTAAGCATCCTCTCCGACGTACAAAATACCCCCTTGGTTAAGGCCTCAGCTGAGACCTCTTCTCCTCCTCCTTCTGTCCAATGCCCACGTGTCCCAGCTTAGGAACAACGCTTCCCTTGCCACTATGTTGTTGCCTCCACTCCTTCTCCTAACTCTTTGTGTCTCAATGTAGAGATTGAGACAACTGACACTCAGTAGACTTAGAGCATTGTAGCTCTTCTGGACAGTGGTGCTATTGGATTTTTCCTTGATACTCACTATGTAGAACAACACCAACTCACTACTCGGCCTCTCTCTTGTCCCATTCTAGTCTATAACATTGATGGTACACTCAACAAAGCTAAATCCATCCGCTTGATGGTGGATTTAGTCTTTGTTACCAGACTCATTCTGAGGGTGCTATTTTTGCAGTCACTAGCCTAGGGAAGCAGGACATGATACTTGGATTCTCCTGGCTACATGACCATAACTCTGAAATTGACTGAGCCAAGAGTAAAGTGAGTATGAGTCGCTGCCCCCGACGGTGTTCTACATGTGCCAAGGAGATTAAAGAGGAGCGTAGAGCCTCAGTCCATAAGCACACTGCTATACGTGCTTACCAAGCTGAATACCTCCTCTTTGCAGACCTTGACCTACTGGATTCTCCTCCCTTGGTGTTCCCTTATAGAGAGGCCCTCTGAGAACATTTGAGGTGTAGTGAGTGAAGCCCAGATGGAAGACAGATGTGAGAGTGAATTTGTGTATGCTCCTGACTCAGAGTTTCTAGGCAAGGCCATTGAAACAGGTGATAGGATTTATGCAACTACTTTACGACCTCTCCCAACTGTGGCAGAGATTAAAGCTAGCCAAACTACTTCCCAGCAGCTAGCTCAGGCTTTTGCCACTAACTCTGGTCCTAAGTTGTTCTAGGATGCAGTTCCTCATTACCTGCAAGACTTTGAGGACATTTTTTCTAAGGTGTCATTTGACTCCCTGCCAGAGTGCAAGCAGTGAGACCATGCTATTGAGCTCACACCCAATGCTGAGCCCTCTAGCTGCAAGGTCTATTCTCTCTCTCCCTGAGAACAGGATGAGCTTGATGCCTTCTTGCAAGAAAATTTAGATTCTGGTTGCATCCGTCCCTCAAAGTCCCCAATGGCCTCTCCAGTCTTCTTTATTGAGAAGAAGGATGGTTCCCTACGTCTGGTTCAAGACTATTGAGTTTTGGATGCAATGACTGAAGAATTGCTATCCCTTACTACTCATTTCAGAGCTTGTCAACAACTTCCAAGGTGCATGCTATTTCACCAAGTTGGATGTCTGCTGAGGCTACAACAATGTGCACATCAAAGAAGGTGATGAGTGGAAGGCAGCGTTCCAAACAAATCGTGGACTCTTTGAACCTTTAGTGATGTTCTTTGGCCTTACTAATAGCTCAGACACTTTCCAGACCATGATGAATGACATTTTTTGAGACCTTATAGCGGAGGGTGTTGTGTGTGTATATCTTAATGATATCCTCATCTATACCAAGACTTTAGAGGAGCATCATTGGATTACACGCATTGTGCTGGAACGTCTCCGCCAACACCAGCTCTATCTCAAGCTAGAAAAGTGTGAATTTGAGCAAACCAAGGTTGAATACCTTTGTCAGGGGACTTCCCTTTCTGGACTTCCTTTTCCAGCCACTTTCCTTTGTGGCCATCCCAGAGATCTCTGGGACCCCTCCAGGACGCTCCTGGGCCGTTGTCGGACTTTCCCGGCATGCTGTATAGTTGTTTTCATGCCCCCGCCCCCGTACTGATGCGCCATGCTACGGCAGAGGAAACCTTAGACTTGTTCTCTTCAGATTTCCCTCTGCCAGGTAATTAGTTATCTCCCTGTTGTATTTACTGTCTCTAATAAAACTTCGGATTTCCCTCTGCCAGTTGTGTGACTTAGCCGCAACCTCCAGAGGTCGCCCTTACAGCTCAGGGGACTTCCTTTTTTGGCCACTCCAGAGTTCTCTAGAGATCCCCGGAGATCCCCGGAGAGACCCGCCCAGTACTGTACAGTCGTTCTCATGCCTCCGCCCCCGCACTGATGCGCCATGCCATGGCAGAGGAATCCTTAGACTTGTTCTCTTCAGATTTTTCTCTGCCAAGTGATTAGTTATTTCCCTATTGTATGTACTGCCCCTAATACACTTCGGATTTCCCTCTGTCAGTTGTGTGACTTAGCCGCAACCTCCGGAGGCCGCCCTTACAGCAGAACAAGTCTCTTACTCCTGGTCTGGTAGCCCCCTATAGCCGCCAAACACCTCTTGGCTCCTATTTGTCGCTCACCAGTTTTAAGCACTGCCTTGTCTATGTCTCAGCCCACTGCTCCAGAAGCGCTCCTGGACGCCGCCACCTCCGGCAAGGAAGCCTGGACCCGCCTGCTCCACCTAGAAACGCAGGTGCAACTCACCCAAGCCTCCCTTACCCAGCACTCCGCTGAACTCACTCACCTCCAACAAACCACCGACACCATCTCCGACTCTCTCCGTACTTTCCTCAAACGCCTTGCCCCGGTAGCACCTAACCCCCTGCCACCTACTCTGCCAGTGCAGCGCCCATGCACCGCGCGATCCCCCATCCCAGCATGGGAGCGCTCCAACATCCCGTGCCCAGTGACCTCCGACGCCTACAACGGCGACCACGTGTCCGGGGAACGCTTCTTCCAGTCATGCGCCATCTATCTCTAGCTCTGTGGCAACAATTTCATATCTGACAAGCTGAAAATCATGTGGGTCTTGTCCTACATGAAGTTGGGACCTGACTCTCTCCGTACCCTCTTTGAACGTCTTGCCTCGGTGACACCCAATCCCCCGCCGCCTACTGATGCGAAATGTAGGGTTTGTTGAACTAATCAGAGGGACTCTAATCAGTGTAGACAACTAAACTTTACTTTCACGAGTTTCGTGGGGCTATGACACAGAAACTAACACTTGTAATGAAGTTGTAGTGGTTTTTGTAGTTTTTAGT
>QLOM01017724.1:0-22168 GCA_003313785.1 Termitomyces sp. MG148 | reverse complement strand
AAGTAAAAGAGTGACAGCAGAAATAAGGAAATAAATAGAGGAAGAATGAAGGAATAAGGAGTGAAAAAAAGGAGAAATGAGGAGTTCCCTGACATATCCTGACGTGAGACTCCTGAAGCAAAAAGAAGAAGCAGGTGATGCTGTTTGCGAGATTGTTGTGAACTTCAAACAACAAGGCAGTGAACTAGTCAAAAGAATCAGGTCAGATAACAGGACTGAATTTGTAAACAAATTAATGAATGAATTTTGCACACAAAATGATATCAAACCACAAACTCATATCGACCCCAACAAAATGGTATTGCTGAGTGAGCAATCACAGTATTTATGGAAATGACCAGATCAATGCTTCATGGTGCCAAGATGGATCTTCAGTATTGGGGTGAAGCATTCATGTACTCCATTTACCTGCGAAGGATCACTCCTACTTCATACCTTATACTATGTGGTATGATGGGAAACAAAAGCCCAATATCTCCCACTTGAGGATCTTCAGTGCTCTTGGTTGGGCACAAGTACCAAAAGAAGTCTGACATGGCAAATTGGAATTGCAAGCTGTTCATGTACGTATGTTGGGATAGTGGATGGACAAGACAAAAGGATATATATAAGCTTGAAGACCTTGAAAATGGCAAATTAATTGCCTTGAGGGACATTCAGTTTCAAGAGGATGATACGCCAAGTAAACTGGCTTATGTTGACTTGCATTCTTTGACTTCTGAGGAGATCAACCACTTTATTGACACAGCAGTTTATCCTGAGTCTGATACACCTTGTGAAATCTCTATCCCTTCAGTCTCCTCTGAAACTGAAGTGACAAATCTGCTGGAAGGACCTGATGGTTCTGAAAAGTCATCAACGGAATCAGAGCCAATTGAAGACTTACAATTTCCAACTCCATTGCATCCTTCAACTCCTATTCAATCAATTCAATCAACCAAAGTCCCACCAGCCCCTCATAAGACCAGTAATTGAAACAACCTTCCCAAACGCGCTCCATCCACCAGAGAACATCAAAGGCCAGGAAGATATCTTCAGAACAACTCATCATCAGAATCGACCCAGCATCTAGCCCTCGTGGCGGTTAACGGTCCATCCATGATTGAAGCTATGAAAACTCCTTGCACTGACAAGTGGAGAAAGGCAATTGAGGCCAAATACAAACAACTGGTGGAAAGAGGAGTAATCATCAAGGTTGATGAGCTTCCAGAAGGAAAGAGAGCTGTTGGAAGTAAAGTTATATTAAAGGAGAAGTTAGATGAAAATGGGAATCACCTGAAATTCAAATCTTGAATTGTGGCTCAAGGTTTTTTGCAAATTCCTGGAATTGATTTTGAAGAAACCTTTTCTTCAGTAGCAAAAATTACTACTTTACATGTATTCTTGATGCTTGCGGCTATGCTAGATCTTGAGATCCATCAAATTGATGTGATCAGAGCTTACTTGGAAGGATCTCTCAATGAAGACATCTACATGAAAGTTCCAGAAAACATAGGCAAAAAGAAATTCTGGAAGCTGCAGAAAGCTATTTATGGCTTAAAACAGGCTGGGAGAAAGTGGTAAGAGAGGCTCCACAAAGTTCTCATGAATCTTGGCTTCTGGCAAACACAATCCAACAACTGTCTTGATGTCCTCAGGTCTGGAAATGAAATAGTCTTTATTGTTCTTGTGTACATTGACAATATGGCTGTAGCTGGGAAAGATTTCTGCAGGATCATATCTCTGAAAGACAATCTCTCCAAAAACTTTGACATAATGGATCTAGGAGAGATTGTTATATGCTTGGACTACAGGTGACTCGCAACCATAACAAATGTCCGATATATCTCAATCAGACCTCTTACATTGATTCCATCTTAACTCGCTTCAGTATGACCACATGCGTGCCTGTGACTACTCCAATCACAACGAATCATCACTTGTCTGTCACTCAAGGACCACATGACAGTGAAAGTCAAGAATTATATACTAAATACGCAAAAGGAATCAACTACCTCTTGTTAGTTGGATCATTGCTCTATGCCACTCAGACGCACCCTGTAAGGGGACGCTCTATCATGGAAAGCCAGGCAGATGCATCAACCACTTAAGCCTACCACCAAGTGGGGCAAGTGTTGAGCAAGCTCAGTCACAAGCAACTGGCAGGCAAGAAGGCAGGCCACCAACAAGGGGTGGAGCAGGAGGGTGAGAGCAGAAGGCAAGGTTGTCACTGAGGAGCTCACAGTAATGCTAATGTGTAGACCCAGAAGCAATGCTATTGCTAGGACTGGGGATGTTCCGTCCACCAGTCCTACTTATATACTACATTGGATATGCTATGACTATGGTGTATTGACTAATAGGGCCAGTATGTACTAAGCACTAATGAGTAAGCAATAGTCAACATGAGTAAGCCAGCCAATGGCAGGCCTGCTGGCAAGTAGAGTGGGTCTGAAGACCAGCTGACCTGCCAGGTGTCGATGCGAAGACAGGAATGGAGCAGGATAGGGCCGGAGCGGTCCAGATGGTGGCTAGATGTGGGTGCCAACGTCAACACAGACTAAGCAAGGCTAGGGTGGACAGTCTGAGGACCTGTCCCCTGACACACCCAGACATCCAATTCAGTGTTGGGCTTGTGGCTCAGTTTGCAGGAAATCCTGGTATTTCCCATCTGGCAGCCTGCAAGCGTATACTTTGGTATCTTAAAGGAACTTGCACTTGGTCCTTGAAACTTGGAGGAATCAATAGTGACTTGATTAGATTTGTTGGATGGAGTGATGCAAGTTGGGTGGGGGATCTCAATGATCAAAAATCGATGAGCAGATGAAACTTCAACATTAATGAAGGATTAGTATCTTGGTCCTCAAAGAAACAATCCGTTGTTGCTACGTCTACTGTAGAAGCTGAGTATATTGCATTCTCAAATGCAACTTGCAAAGCGATTTGGCTGCGCACTTTATTATCAGAGTTGAATTTCATGCAGACCTCGGCTACAATCATTTATTCCAACAGTGCTGGAAGTATCACACTATAAAACAACCCTGTATTGCATTCTTGTGCCAAACATATTGATATTCAATATCACTTTGTCAGAGATCACATTGCATGCAAAAACATAAAATTTGAATATGTGTCTACCAAGGAAATGATTGCAGACATCTTAACAAAACCAAAGTGGGAGTGTCAAGGAACATGTCTGAGAGTGCGCTGACTGACCTCATCAATAAGTCAGCATAGTGTCATTTGGTGCGTACACATGAAACAAACTTACTAAGTACAAAACTTTTATTACCAATCTGTGTCTCAATATGCATCATTGTGATTCAAATAGGGGTATTTAGTCCACCTACCAACCTGGAGTTTGAGTCATCCTTGACTTACGAACTCCAGGTATGTTTTCTTATTTCACTTACATATAAAAATATTTACTCATCCTTGACTTAGAAACTCCAGGTCAAATATAAGTATATTTTGTGTTATTACAAACTCTAAGGTTCTCCTCTGCACTATGCTTTGTCAGGGCGGCATTATGGATGATGGCATGGCGTTGAGTTTTTCTCTACTGGCTTTGCGTTCATCCATCATCAATCAAGCTCAAGGTCCAGAACAGACATATCTTATACTGCATGACAGAACACTGTGCGTGTGTCTCCACTTTGATCCCATCTTCCCCTCTCCTCCCTTCCCCTCCCTTCCAATCCCACAATCCAACAACTAATTACCGCACCAACACAGCCAACCTTGTTGCCACATACAAAATCACACCTTCCTCCTGCCCCTCACACACTCCTCCAAGTTCTGCGGAGACACCTTTCTCCTCTCCCCCTCAACGTTCACATGCCTCACACCCCACATGCTCTTTGTCATCACATGCGGTGCCACCTCTTCCATGCACAGGTGCCTCAACAAAGACGGGTTGTTTCTTGTCGTCATCAATGAGTAGGGAGAGTCATGTGGTCTGGTTGGATTGAGAGATGGAAGTGTGTGTCAAAAAGTACATTGGGAAGTCCACCAACAACGGATGACATACCATTGCATCATATGTCTGGTATGTGTCTTGTTTACATTTTCAAATCTCCAAAAGTTTGACTACTGTATTGTGAAGCACTTCGCAACCACTATTTATATTTCACATCCGTGTTTCAGTAGTTCAACGGTATTTATAACTCATCTCCTCTGGAGTTTGAGACATTCTTGTTTCCTTGAACTCCAGGTTTGTAACTATTTTATGACATATTCTATAACTGACAAAATATATCCTCGTTTCCTCAAACTCCAGTATCTTACTAAGTCTAAATATATTTGATTATAAAATCACTATGCTGCAACAGGTTATGGGCTCCACCGCCAACAACAACACTTTGGAGACTTTACAGTTTCCAAAGTTTAATGGAACTAATTACCACGTATGGGCTGACAACATGAAGGCAGCCCTGCAAGCTAAATCTTTATGGGGAGTTACTTCCGGTCGTGAACTTTGCCCCGCCAAACCTCCTTCCAAATACCCTGATTTATTGATGACTACTTGTTTGTCTACGGAATCTACGTCGGTCACTGTGTGCAAGGACAGTCAGAAACTTCTTGACGTTTTGCAATCTGAAGGGTACTTAGCATAGGAGCAAGCTCATGATAAATATGAGCGCTGGCTGAACAAAGATGATGTGGCTATAGGGATAATTTGAAACGCTATCAAATACACACAGCGCAAATCAATTATTGGTCTGGACAGTTCAAAGGAAATATGGGATCACTTGCGTCAAAACTACATTGACTAGCAAAGTGGCATTAATGTCCACTATTATTACCAACAGCTTTACATGAAGAAATGGGATGGGAATAACCCAATGACTGATCATTTGGGATTCTACTTAAACATTTGCCATTGTTTCATCAAAGCTGGGCACAAAATCAACAACAATACTATCATTAACACTATTCTTCTCTCTCTACCTCGATCCGCTACATGGGAAGTAGTTAAACAAAATCTACTATTTTGAAGTGCTTCACTTACTCTCAAAAACGTAACTGCTGAATTATTATCAGTCTACAACAGAATTTCACATGAGGAATCGGCCTCTAACAAGACTCTTGCGTTTATTTCAAAATCTGATAGTAATTCCAGTGGGAGTAAGAATGACAGCAAGGATTTGAAGAAGAAGAAGAACAAACCTAAACGCAAGCCTAAACCCAATGATATTCCATAATTGCAATGAAAAGGGACATTGGAGCCCCAAGTGTCCTAAGCCAAAAAAGGCAAAAAGCATTGGTAATGCTAACCTAGTGGTAAATGAAGTCACCGACCAGGCTTGTGAAGTTGGGAAAGTCCTCATAGCAACTTGTGATGGGTTACCTTCAGGTTTACTACTCAACAGTGCGGCCTTGTGCCACATGATTGCTGAAAAGGAATATTTTATGGAGTATCAAGAAACTCAAAATCAATACATCTCTGTTGGAGGGCTGAACTGAGTACCAGTTGCAGGCATTGGATCCATTGGTTTCCATACGAATGTGCTCAATGGTTTAAACAATGTTTGCCTTGACAATGTCTTGCTTATTCCTACCCTTGGCGCCAATCTTATCAGCTTGGGGTTACTACAACAAGCTGGAGTAATGATTAAAGGTCTCCCCTATGGTATTTGCTTGGTCTGGCAGGGATGAGATTTTTTTCACGTGAATTTAATCGGCTCTCATGGTACTCTATATCAAATCAAGTGCATGATCACTGGATATCAAGGTGGCCAGGATGCTTATATAGCATGTGAATTGACTATGCATTTGTGGCATTGTTGAATGGGACATATCAGTCCTTGGACCATCAAAGCTATGGAAGATCAAAATCTTGTTACAGGATTAAAAAATCAGTCACCAAATGATTTCAATCGTCTATGCAGTGGATGTATTCAAGGGAAGTCCTCTAAACCTCCTCTGCCTGAAGCCAGTACAACAACCTACACAAAAAATGAACTACTTGTCATGGACTTGACCGGACCAATGTCCATACCTACTTGGGACAGCTATTTTTAAGCTTTGGTCGTGGTCAAAGTCAGCTGTTGTTACCCCATGGGCAGGCTTTTACGATGTAAGGAAGAAGTTGGAGATGTTGTGCACGAGTTAATTGCATTATTCGAGTGCCAGGCAGGTCAATTGGTCAAGATCATTAGGACCAACAACAGCAATGAGTTTGTTAACACTGCGATGAATAAGTTTTGTTCAATGAATAGCATCAAACACAAAACTACTAATCCGTACTGACCTTAACAGAATGGTATTGCAGAAAGGGCCATAGCTGTGTACATGGAAATGGCGCAGAGTATGTTGCATGGTGCAAACATGGACTTGTGATACTGGGGTGAAGCTTTCATGTACGCAATTTATATCTGCACCTTAACGCCAACTTCGGCTCTGAATGGAAAGATTCCATACACCAAATGGAACAGCACAGGCAAGAAACCTGATATATTGCATTTGCAAACTTTCAGAGCCCTTGGCTGGGCTCATGTTCCAAAAGAGGTCTGACAGGGAAAATTGGAGTCCAGAGCCATGAGAGTTTGTATGCTAGGTTGGTGGGTCGATGAAACTAAGGGTTATCGACTTGAAGACCTCAAAAATGGAAAACTCATTGCCTCTCAGGACGTTCAATTTTACGAGGATAACACACCTAGCAAATTAGCCCATATTGATCCCAGTATTACCCAATCTTCATCTCAAGAAACAAATTCATTGATTCGGCTATATATCCCAATGGGGACACTGCACATAGGATTCTGATCCCATCACATTTCTCTGATAGTGAGTTAACCAGCAAGGAGGGATCTGAGTACAGCTCTGCCATCAAGCAAACTCCTATTCGAGATCTGCAATATCCTTTGCCCCCGAGACCCTCCACTCCTGTGTCTGAAAACATCAAGATAATGCTGCCTGCTGCCCCACACAAATCTAAGAAGTGGGAGGACTTACCTGAAAGAGGCCCTTCCACTCAGGAGCGCAGGCTACCATTTAGATATCAACAGCTAGATGAATCCAATCAGGACGGTGATAAGCCTCTGGCTGAGCTCAGCACACTAGCACTATTTTTAGTGACTTATATTTTGCAGCTAGCAGGGATCGAACTCAGGCTACAGGACGTGACACGCAGGATCACAGGACTTAGTGACCACCTGACTTGGCAGTCAGATGACAATTTACTGGTCACATGGCAATCACAAGACTTGGTGACCCATGGGACTTTAGCCCAGCCTCCTTTTAGGTCCCCGATCAGTGATAACTGATGCCAGAGCCTTTAGCAACGCCTATCAAAACTCAGTGCTAATCAAAACTCAGTGCTTCTCAAAGATCCAATGTCAGATTACTTTAGCAACATTTAGCGACTCACGCAAGACAGGCCCCTTGATGGTTTCAGATATTAGCAATGCTTCTAGCTTATCTGATGCCTAGCGACTTATGTGAGACAGGCCCCCTTGATGGTTTCAGGCCTTAGCAACAGTCCCTGTGCATTTGGCCTCTTTCACTGCTAGGATGTTGAGTTAACGCTTGCCAACTTGACAGACGCCGTCGCTTAGTGACTTTCACGTTCCATCATACTTGTCTCCATTTTTCTTGATTGATTAATTAGCGACTTTTTAGTTTAATTACCATGGCAACTTAGCGCCTATAAATACTGTACATATTTTGTCTTAGCCATCATCGAATTATATGCCCCACAGTTCAGATCTCATTTCAGCGCATTCTAAGTCCTCAGAGTCACTAAGTGATACAGTCTTACCGACTTCACCTCGCCAACTTAGTCTACCAACTTTCGTCTTACAGTGCCATACGGGCACATCGTTGCCAACATTTACATCGCTAAAGCCCTTGCTGACTTTTAGCACCCTAGCGCCTTGCAGGCTTTTGGCTTAGATCGCCAAGCAACCAGTTTATTCCTCTAAGTTCAAATCCCACTAAAAAGACTAGGCTTCTGGGACCCTGCCTGGGACTCTCTCAAATACTAGCAACCGCCTGATGCTACTCATTTGTGAGGCGCTAAGTTTACCATCTACCAGGACAGTGCTTAGCGACTTTTGGGTGTCATCAATGGAAAACATAAGGCTTTCATCACTGTATCAGAACCTACATATAGGAAAGCTATTGAATCTCCTCAAGCTGACAACTGGAAGTTAGCCATCGATTCCAAATATTGACAGTTAGTTAACAAAGGGGTTTTTGAGGAGACTGATGAGCTTCCTCCCAGAAAATGAGCCATCAGCAGCAAAATTGTTCTGAAAGAAAAACTCGACAAACATGGTAATCACGCTAAATTTAAGGCGCGTATAGTTGCACAGGGATTCTCTCAGATAGCAGGCGTTGATTTCAACGAAACATTTTCCTCAGTCACTAAATTCACCTCCCTTCAAATCTTCCTAACATTGGCCGCAATTTTGGATTTTGACGTCCACCAAATCAATGTCATTGGTGCTTATCTTGAAGGCAATTTAGACGAAGAAATATATATGAAAGCTCCAGAAGGAATTGGAAAGAAAAGGTACTGGAAACTATTAAAATCCATATACGGTCTGAAACAAGCAGGCTGAAAATGGAAGCAAAAATTACATGACACACTTGTTAAACTAGGTTTTCAGCAAACTAGTTCTGACAATTGTCTATATGTATTTCGATCTGGCAACAAAATTATTCTGATTGTTTTGGTATACATCGATGACATGGCTATCGCTAGCAAGGACGTCTGCAGAATCATCTCATTCAAGAATGATCTGTCTATAAATTTCAACATTACAGATTTAGGAGAGATCCATTATTTACTCGGACTGCACGTCACCTGAGACCATGCCAATCGCCTTATTTACCTTAATCAATCAGCATACATTGACTCCATACTCAAGCGCTTCGGCATGTCGACTTGTGTGCCTGTCTCAACTCCTATGGCCACAAATCACAATTTGTCATTGTCACAATCCCCGACTAATCGTTCGGAATTGGAAGCATATCAAAGTTATTCGAACGGCCTCAACTATCTATCACTAGTCGGATCTTTACTATACGCCACTCAAATGCGTCCCGACATTCAGTTCTCTGTCGGCTTAGTCGCTCAATACGCCGGTAACCCAGGAATAGCGCACTTAGCTGCTTGCAAGAGAATACTACGCTACCTAAAGGGAACAAAAGACTTGGTCCTAAAGTTAGAAAGCACTAAAGACGACAAAATCAGACTAGTTGGATGGAGCGACGCTAATTGGGCTCAAGATACAGATGATAGAAAATCTGTGAGTGGTTGGAACTTCGAAATAAATGGGAGCGTAGTATCATGGTTGTCTAAGAAACAATGAGTAGTCGCCACTTCAACTATCAAAGCCAAATACATCGCTTCCTCCAATGCCACTCGTGAAGCTATTTGGATAAGAAACCTTCTCTCCGAGCTAGATTTTCCTCAAGTTCTAGCTACCATAATCCATTCTGATAGTGCCGGTAGCACTGCTTTGTCAAACAATCCAGTCGGTCATTTACGCGCCAAGCATATCGATATCCGTTATCATTTTATACGTGAGCATATCGCAAAGCAAAACATCAAGTTGGAATATGTAACGACTAAAGAAATGATTGCCGACGTATTCACGAAGGCTCTTCCTCGCAAGACGTTCGTCAAGTTTCGAAAACGGCTTGGTATAGATACTCCTCCATCGTCAGTGAGTGGGAGTGTCGAAAAGTACATCAGAAAGTCCACCGACAACGGATGACGTACCATTGCGTCATATGTCTGGTATGTGTCTCGTTTACATTTTCGAATCTCCAAAAGTTCGACTACTGTATTGTGGAGCACTTCGCAACCACTATTTATATTTCACATCCATGTTTCAGTAGTTCGACGGTATTTATAACTCATCTCTGGAGTTCGAGACATTCTCGTTTCCTCGAACTCCAGGTTTGTAACTATTTTATGACATGTTCTATAACTGACAAAATATATTCTCGTTTCCTCGAACTCCAGTATCTTACTAAGTCTAAATATATTTGATTATAAAATCGCTATGCTGCGACAGTGTGTCCGTTGGAGGGGATGTCTGGATTGATGTTCTAAACATCAATCTAAAGGGAAGTTGATACAGTATGAAGTTCTGCTTATAGCATCTTACTTACGTCTCGTACACAGCCTCTTCTGAGCTGATAAAACTATCACCGCGCGTGCCTGCGAACAAAAAGCAAACAATGAACTCTGTCTCAGCTCAGCATTCACACCATCACTCCTCAGACTCTATCTCTGGTAGTAATTATCTGAAATACAGGCGCGGTGCTCTGGATAATGAGGGTGGTCTACTTTATAAGAAGACAAATTGTTCTCGAGACGGTGAGTGTTACAGTGAGTGGTATAAGAGCTATTCACGGTGTACGCCCAGTCATAACAGGAACTTTTTCATTGGCAAAATTGTAGTTCTATTGCATGATACAATCCGAAATAGCACTACGCCAATGACAAGTATCTATATACCGTACTAAGGCGGAGACGAATGGATTTTGTCTAACAAAGTTGTTTCCGCTCCTTTGTGGGTGACCTTGAAACAAGAGGATTCGCCTGAAGCGTCGGCCATTCGACCTTTGCCCATACCGACTCCGGGTGGAAGTTATCGAGTCCGACATCATCTTGGAGCAGAACATACACCGTCCCTGACGATAGCTCTGCAAATGCCCGTGACGCGTTATCCCAGAATTGTTCCCTCCCTGCCTTGCCGTAATTGGACTGTGGCATAGTTTCATCCTCCCATGCCATGGCAAGGATCTTTCTACCCGTCTTTTTCGCTAGCTGCAGTGCTGGACGGAAGAACCTCCTGCTGCCCCCAGAATAGAAGAGAGATTTGTCTGGCTCGATGCGAAGATGTTTCTTTATCTCATCGACACTAGGGACTGGCTTAATTTCGGGTTCGGGTTTTGTATTCTGGGTTCGACTTGCGGTACTACTTGCGGTATTGGATTTCGGCTTCTTGGGCTGATTTCTGATACCAGCGGGCTTGGGTTTCCACTTGTTGTTTTGGCTTGCGGTACTACTGGCGGGTTTGTTGGGTGTGCTGCGAGGCTCTCTCCAGTGATTTATGAGGAGAGGACCACGATGACTTGCGTCCTGATGATGTGGGGTAGAGAGCTCAGCAAAGACAAGAGCGTTGGTGTGCGGTGGCGGGGAGAGATGATCTGAGGAGGTCAAAGGATGGTGATTGCCAGGAGTGTGATGGTCGTCGTCCAATGCGGGACTGCTTGCTTCAGTAACTGGAAGAGGGGCAGAAAGTGCGCGCAGCGCGACGCAGGCAGCAAGCAGTAGTGACGTGAAATGCATATCAAACTTTTCTGACTATATGAAGTGGTTAAACGGAGGCATGTCATGTGCGTCATTTAGATAGAACTCACAATTGAAACTTCTTGAAAGAAGGAACACGAGTCCGGCTCGTACTCAATAGACCAGCTAGGTTGAAAATCTTCAAACTGCCGTTGACCTTTTATATCACCTCACTAGCGTCATTTTTCGCGCTCGTCCACATGGAAACAAACATTTCTACATCACACTGCATCATGTTTATGGGGGATGATGAAGTATTTTGAAGTGCGAACGGATACCTGGATGCCGACATCATCCGTTCTCGATAACAGTATGATCAATACACATCGCAGCGCTAGCCTGAGTTTGTTTTGACAGATTGTCTGTGTAGCATATAGAACGCGACCTTGAGTGGGATAAGTCTTATCGTCTTTTGAGCCATTTAGCATACTTAGAGCCCACATTCGGACTTGATCGGGGAGTTAGCCGAAGTGATACAGTGTCACTTGGCAGAAATGATGTACGTACAAGATTCATCAACGTCCAATGATGGGCCGACCATGGGTGCTTCTCCCAATCGCCATCAAGTCATCAAATAACGACTTGTACACAAATCATACTCACCCTCAATGACTAGGACAGGTTAGCTTTTTCAAAATTAATCATTGAGGGGTTGAAACTCTGACATCCTTGGCAGAAGCACAAGTCACTGATGACATTAACAAAACCATTAGCAATGGTGATCCCGAACGCACGACTCTACTCTTTGACGAATGGGCCAGTCTTTTCTCCGCTCCCCTCAGTAGTGAATTCCTTAAACTCGCCAGCCGAACCGGCTCCGCATCCATCGTCTCCCTCCTCCTTGCTCGAGGCCTCAATTCAAAGGTTTACACCGACGCTATCATTGCTGCCTGTGAACCCGAATATAAGCTCGACGTTCTCCAAGCTTTCCTCGACTCCGGCTGGGACATTAACACTGACCTAGGATACGTGGGCGATCTTCTTTCCCTTTGCCTCGACTCGCCCTCCATGATTGAATGGGCCATCGAACACGGTGCAGACCCGAATTTAAACTGCAACAACGCGTCTCGATCCGCTCTCGAGACCGCTGTACTCCATGAGTCCGTAGAAAGCGTTGAGGTACTCATCGATATGGGCGGTGCACGGATAAATGATACCAATGCTCTCAAGTATGCTGCGCGCTATGGGCGTACGGATATGATCGAACTGTTGCTTCAGAAGGGAGCCGAAATCGATGAAATTCCGCGCCCCGAGTATGCGTTTGACCTCATGAATCATGACACGGGGATGGGAACAGCGTTGCATCAGGCAGTGGTGGCCGGTCACCTTGATGCTGTGCAAATTCTTCTGGAAAAAGGTGCAGATCCGAAGCTGAAGAATCTTGTCGGAAAGACGGCACTCGAACTTGCAAAAGAAGAAAACCACGCGATGATTGTGGATGTTTTAGAGTCAGTCGTGTAATCAACCAATTTTCTAGGCAACAGTTATGTCCTGTTATTGTATTGACACAAAAAGTTTTTCACATGTTGTATGTCATGAGGATGATAATCCGAGTTTTTTACTGAGCATTGGACGTTCATCAAATGTGCCTGATTACATACTTTATTCATGGATTGTCATTGGTCTAGAATTCAAAAAAAAAATCTAAAAAAGGGCTTAATTGGCTAACAGACCACAACATGGTAGCTGCAGGCACAACGTGTTAACCAAAATCTACAGTCAAACCTCTTGTAACCCATGGCTTTTGACCCTTTTCCAACTTGGTTGGTTGGCAGGGAAAATCAGTGAACCCCCCATACTCAATAACCCATGGCCTCAGATGGGGTCCATAACCCATAATTCACCTGAAATATGTCAGCAATCAACAGATTTTATCAGGCTAGACAGATAAATTGTTGTATTGTATGACATCTGTCAATAATTTATGCATTCCAAAAACTTTTTTTTTTTTGGTGGTGTGATTACAGCATCTCAACATATCTACATCTCCCAGTATGCTGGGCAGAATGAATCCGTTAGCTTTGAGTTGCCCACAAATTTTACAGAAGTGATTGGACCTCCATGTAACCAGGGAAGGAATGCATTTATGCACAAATTCCAGCATGAACTGAAAGACAGTGTGTGATCTTTGTCATAATACCCACTAAACCTCCCTTGTACAGCTGACCGCCAGGCATCCATGGATGGAACAGTGAAATGCCTGGGTGGTTGGGGGACGCAGTTTGAACCCAGAGCCTTCTACTGCATTATGTCAGCAGAAGACTACTCAAGGGGTTAGAGACTTGTGTGGTGTGCTGCTACACCACACGTCCCCCTTTCCAAAAACTTTTTTTATTTGTTTTTTCTGCTATGCATAGTAAAAATCCTCTACAAGCAGTTAAAGCAGGCATTTCCCAACGTAAATCAGAGATTCAAACACACCAAGATGACCTTCTTGCACATCTTGCAAGGCAGGAAAAGATCCCCAAGGCCAATGAAGCATGGCTAGACCATTAAGCAAATCTATTGTGAGGAGGCAGTCATAGAGCTTCTTAAAAAGGCTTCTGACTATAAACATGGATTTGCCCAGTTGAATGCACATCAGAAGAGCCTTGTTGAATGGCTGTTAGGGCTTGGAGGAGGTAGAGAAAAGGTTGTTGGCAATAAAAGGAAGCATACATCTTTAAGTAACTACCTAAAACTTTGATATCATTTTGCATTAGGCCCCAAAAAGTGAAAGATCCTACCTTATGAGAACAAAAGAAAGAAAACACCAGTCTTTATGAAGAAAGAAAATGCAACGTTGAAGCAGAGGATTGAGATTTTGGACTGGCATCACAAAAATAACTCCAGTCAAAGCAAAACAGCTGTGCATTGGGACAAGACTTATCCAAACCTTTGTCTTAAACAGCCCACTATCTCAGCTTGGATTAAAAATGAGAGCAGGTACCATGAAGCAGCCCATCATATTTAGCTTAAGTTGGATTAAAAATAAGAGCAGGTTCCATGATCAGTATGCCAAAGCATTGGCAAGGGGCCAGCCTGGAAATGTGAAGCAACAAAAGCAGACAGAGCATCCAGAAGTCAATGAGATGCTTGAACTGTGGATCACAAAGGCTATGTCTGATGGTATCATGCTTAATGGAGAGATTTTTATTTAGAAGTGGAATTGCTTTGCAGATCTTGTAGGGGTACCAAACAATAAAAGAACTGGGCTGAGCCATGGGTGGCTGGACCAATTAAAGAGGCAAACTGGCTTACAGAGCTTCAAACATCATGGCAAAGCTGGTTCAGCAGATCCTGGAGATGTTAAACAAGAACAGGAACATGTACAAGAGCTAATTACAAAGTATAATTACCAGCTGATACATTGATAGGACATGTATTAACTCTAATTCAGAATGCTGCCAGATTGTGGCCTCATAAATAAGCAAATGTTTGGTGTAAAAGGAAGCAAAAAGTGTCTGACCTTTGAATTCACAATGTATGCCACTGGTACTAAAAAGCCCCCTCCTCTCATTATTGAAAAATATGAATGTCCATGACCTTTTCAGGGAAAAACTGGAGCTCAACTCAGATTCAATTACAGGAACAATACAAAGTCATAGATGACAACAGTCCTGTACCAAGAGATGCTTCATGATTGGGATGCCAAGTTGTGACATGCAGGGCATAAGATTCTGTTATTTCAGGACAATTTTAGTGGTCATGTTCCTCCTGATGACCTCACCAACATTTGTGTCAAAAATTTTGTAGCAAATCTCACAGCTCATGTTCAACCAGCTGATGCTGGTATTATTCAATGCTTCAAATCTCATTACTATGCCAGCTTCATAGATTGGGCCATTGATTGTTATGACAGTGGTATTCACTCTGCAGATATTTACAACATCAATATTCTCAAAGCTATGTATTTGGCCAACATTGCATGGAAAGAAGTCGATAGCACAACAATACATAATTGCTGAAACAAATGTGGTATTCTCCTAGATACACTTATTGACTCCACATCCAATTCATCCGCTACTCCATTGGTCTCTATCTTGTTTCTTCTAAACAGTGAGGCTGAAGTCACAAATGCACTATCTCATTTGGAAAAGATTGGGGTTCTTCAACCCAATAACCAAATGGACATAAATGAACTACTCAACCCTGCAAATGAAGACAAGATGTATGACAACAAGACAGAGGAGGAGATTGAGAAGGACATTTACAAAGCAGTTTTGGAACAACATCAGGCAGAGGAGGATAGGGAGAAGAATAGTGGTGATGACAAAGCATTGATCAACTTGGATAAGAAACTGTAAGGGCAACCTCTGGAGGCTATGGCTCAGTCACACAGCTGGCAGAGGGAAATCCAAAGTATATTAAAATATATATAGGTAACACAACAATAACTACTCACCTGGCAGAGGGAAATCCAAAGAGAACAAGTCTAAGGATTCTCTATGCCAGGACTGACGCTTCTGAGGCTCCAGAAGCATGGGAAACAACTATACAGATCAACAAGGTGGCTAACCTTAACCTAAATAGTGAAAAACTCGGACATGGCATGTGACTTGGTAGTTACCAGATCACATGCAGCTTTGGCATGTGACTTGGTATGTACCAGGTCACATGCAGCTTATTAGGTAAGCTAGAGCGGACAGAACCAGTAAAGAAGGTAAGGAAGAACTATACTAAAGGTAAAAGATAGACAAGAAAGAAAAAGAAGGATAAGAAAAGGAAATAAAGAACAAGAAAAGGAGAGAGATGAGGAGTCCCCTGACAGAAACTATCTGCCAGGAAGCATTCACTGCAGCCTCAACAATCCTCAAAAGCCTTAGATATGACCCTACAACAATTCCTTTGGAAACTCATAACCCCCAATAACCCATAACTTTTGGCTTCTACAAAGGGGCCATGGGTTATGAGAAGTTTGACTGTCTCTATATAATGGCACATCCCATGGGAGTTCTAAGTGATTGATCAGAACCTGACATAATAAGCTGGGTTTGAATGTCTCAAAGTTTTGTCTGTGTGTAGTTTTAGTCTGCCTCAGTGCTGCAGGTGTATATAAAACATGATATAAAACATTGTATATACTTTCAATACATGTAGTGCAACTTTTGATCACAATTGGACATGTGTGCAAGGTCCAGATGTGTGGCAAAGGCCAAACACAATTTAGTGGACACTGTTTTTCATGCCTTGGGTGTTTCATGACATAATATTATATCAAGATTTTGTCAATGTGGAAAGAAGACCACACAACCAAGTAAGTGTCGATCTATTGATTGATTGATTAATGCTAATACACATTGTATTGATGTCTGTTAGCAATACAA
The DNA here is from genome assembly GCA_003313785.1 of Termitomyces sp. MG148. Classification (NCBI taxonomy): domain Eukaryota; kingdom Fungi; phylum Basidiomycota; class Agaricomycetes; order Agaricales; family Lyophyllaceae; genus Termitomyces; species Termitomyces sp. MG148. The sequence goes on along the minus strand of QLOM01017724.1, from coordinate 5,569 downwards.
CTATACACCAAAGTAAGTGTCAGTCTATTGATCAATGCTAATAAACATTGTATTGATATTTCTTAGCAACACAACTACACAACAAAGTATGTATTGTCCTATGTATTGATTGATTAATGTTAACAAAGCTTGAATTCAGCTTATTAGTTATACTTTGACAACTTTAAGCTACTAATCAACCGGATAACTCATCATGTAAGTGACTTTTAATGTTTTTAACTTGTTATAACATACTAAATAGCTATAACTCAGGCAATCTTCAACTACTCCTTCTACAAATCAACCACTTACTACTCCTGAAAGTCAAAGGTGACAAACTAGAATCAAAAGTAGACTTCAACAGTTACAAATGACCAATCCTGATGATCGTCGTGCAAATAGAAATGCTAGATCCTTGCATAATGTGGTTGTGCAACCACTTCAATTTGAATCTGTAGATATTGAATCTAGGGATATGAGACTTAGAGATGGTATGAGACCTGGGGGTGTGGGTGGTATGGGACCTGGAAGTAGCATGAGACCTGGGGGTAATATGAGACCTGAGGATATAGATTCTGGGGGTATGAGGCTAGAAGGTATGGGTTCTGGAGATTTGGGACCTGGGGGGAATAATGAAACTGCTTCTAGCTCTTCAGAGGGGCATATTAGGGATCCATTTTCTATGATTATTCCTGAAACTCATTTGCTTGAAGGATGGGATGCTCCTTTATAGAATCCTATTCCTCAAATAGTGCCACCGGCACCACCTCCTTTATGCAGAAGAGTCAATAGGCAAAGACAGACTAACCAGCCTATTTGGACTGTCACTTCTGAAAATTCTGGGGATTCTGGAAATTCAGTAGCCATTCCTGCCACTTCTATTGGGACTTCCATGGCCATTCTTGAAACTCATAGAGATGGAATGCTCTCTTACAGAATGCTATGCCTAGAATGATGCCACCACCTCTTTCTCCTGCACTCAAAAGAGCCCATAGGCTGAGACAAGTCAATCAGTCTGTTACTTCTCAACCTCCTGTTGCATCTACCTCTACAACTACAAGGCCATTGGCTGGTGGTCCATTGCATGATATTTCCAGTGGACATGCTGATCCTGCTCTGAATAATCTCACAAGAGGAAACATTGCTCATAGGGAGAGGATGGCTAATCATGAAGCCATGCAGCAACAGGCACTTGCTGTATTGCAAGAACAGCAAAGATTTAGGCTTCAAGCATTAGCTGCTTTGGAACAAGAAAGGTTGAGAGAAGAAGCCAGACAAAGGGAAGAGCTAGAGAGGGTAAGGCAAGAGGAAATACAAAGAGAACAAGAGGAGCAATTCAGACCAGAGGTTAGGCAAAGATAAATTTTTAAAAGCTAGCTTAACTGACAAGGTTTGACAGCATAATGATCTGGATCTTGAACATAGACCTTTGAATGAAGCTAGGGCTTGAAGGATCATACAGGGCTGGGAACAGGAACATGCAACTGATCTAGTGGACTTTAATGGTTTAGCTCCTCAAGATGATGTGCCTGCTCAGGATAACTTGGAGAATATTCATGCAGCATTTGATCAAATGATGCAAAATCCTTTGGAGCATTTTGAGGACTTGATTAACAATGATGAGGAAGATCCAGGACAACTGGCTGATCATGATCCTGCTAGACATATATCTGAAGAAGAACCAGAACTTCTTCCTCAAGAACTAGGGCCTCCCCTTCATCTTCCAGAATCTCCTCTTCAGCAGCCTATTGTACTTATTGGCCATGCTCAATACCAAAATGCTCTTCCAAGAGCAAAGCAACCATATTTGAATGAACCTCCACCACATCATCTTGGTCCTATGAATGTCTTATGTCAATACTGTCAGGCTTTACATTGGGATGCTGAAAGGCTTGCCAAGTCTTCTACAAGAAATCCAAAGTTTGGCATGTGCTGCTTGCAAGGCCAGGTTGATTTCCCTAGACTTCAAGATGCTTCACCAGAACTCTTGAATCTACTCCATGGCCATCATCCTCTCTCTGATTCTTTTAAAACACATATCAGGAGTTACAATGCAGCTTCACTTCTTTGGGAGTCAAAATTGACTGGGCCATCACGAATGCTCCTGGACCTTACAGCTTCAGAATCAATGGAAAGCTTCATCATCTGACAGGTGCCTTGCTTCCAACTGAAGGAAATCATCCAGTATATGCCCAACTCTATTTTCTACAATCATAACCAGCAACTGGCTTTTTGCCAACAGAACAATCCTCTTTGCAAGATATGCTTAGGAGAGTCAATCCTTATATTGACTTATACAAGTAAGCCAAGCAAATTATGGCAGAGGTTCCAGAAGGCCAACCACAGAAACTCTTTGTCAAACTAAGAGCTGATTTTGGAGATCACCAATGCTATAATGATCCCAATGAACAGGAAGGAGTTGCTGATATCATTCCTGGATATGGCTCTGAAGATAGATCTAATAATTGTGATATAGTCTTGCACTTGCATGGAGGCCAGTTAAAACAAATTAGCCATTTGCATCCATGTTATATTCCATTACACTACACCATCATCTTTCCTACTGGAGAACATGGATTTTGCTTGAATATTCCATCTAGACAGGGGCCACAGGGACAGCAAAGGACAAAAAAAGTCACTGAAACTGCCTACTATACATACCAACTTCAACAAAGAAGTCTAGAAGAAAATGCTGCTTTACTCTGGAGTGGCAGATTGTTTCAGCAATATGTTGTTGATGCATGGGCATCAATAGAACAAAAGTTGAACTGGGTTCAGAATAATCAGGAAAAAATTAGAGCTGAAATGTATCAGGGAGTGGTTGATGCTGTTGTTGAAGATGAAGAAATATGTCCTCAGAACCATGGTCACTGTCTTATTCTTCCTGCCACTCATACTAGAAGTGAACAGCACATGCAGCAGTTGTTTCAGGATTCTATGGCTATATGCAGGCATTTTTGAAAGCCTGATATCTTTCTAACTATGACTGCCAATCCAAAGTGGTCTGAAATTGAAGATGCCCTTTTGAAAGAGCCTAGAGTCAATGGAACAGTGCAAACAGCTTCTGATCAACCAGATATTGTTGCCAGAGTCTTTGAACAGAAGAAAAGTTCCCTTTTGAAAGAAATCAAGCAGGGTATCTTTGGTAAATATGTGGCTCATGTTTATACTATTGAATTCCAGAAAAGAGGACTGCCACACATGCACATCTTGATCTTCCTCCATCATGATGACAAGATCCAAGACCCAGCTCATGTGGATAGCATTGTTTCTGCTCAAATTCCAGACCCAGTAACTCAGCCTCAGTTGTATCAGGTATTGTTTCTGCTTAAATCCTTTATTCAGTTGCTTATTCTCATTTGTATCAGGTTACTACCAATATGGTTAAAATGCATGGTAGATGGCAAATGTTCCAAGAGGTATCCCAAAGAATTTTGGGAGACCACTTTATATGGTGATGATGGCTATCCTCAATATGCCAGACCTGACAATGGGTGCTTTTTTGAAAAGCATGGTCATTGTTATGACAATCAGAATGTTGTGCCATACAATTCTTATCTCTCAGCCAAATATTGGTGCTACATCAATGTGGAGATCTGTGCCTCAGTAGAGGCTATCAAGTACATTCATAAGTACATCTACAAAGGGCATGATCAAACCACATTGGAAATTTCCAGAGATGAAAGGGATTAAATCAAGGAACACTTGGATTCTAGATATGTTTCTGCATCTGAAGCCTGCTGGCACATCTTTGAATTCAACATGCATGCTGAAGATCCTACTGTGTACTGCTTGCTTGTGCATTTGGAAGGCCAGCATGAGGTTTATTATGGAGATAATGAACCTCTGGAGCAGGTGGCTGCTAGGCCAAATTTGGAGAAAACCCAACTCACTGCTTGGTTTGAAGCTAATGTCAAGTTTCCCAACAACAACACCACTTATCAGAATTTTCCAACCAAATTTGTCTATCAAAAATCCAACTCTATAAAGGCTTGGAAGAGGAGAGACAGGGGAACAGCCATTGGAAGGATGTACTTTGCTTCACCCAGGCAGGGAGAAAGATTTTACCTTAGGATGCTCTTGACAGTTGTGACCAATGCAACATCATGGGCTGATCTCAAGACAGTCAATGGACAGATCTATCCCACTTACAAAGAGGCATGCAAGGCTCTTGGTCTCTTGGAGGATGATGCAGAATGGAGGCAATGTCTCAGTGAAGCTGCTCCAATGCAACCAGGATCAGCTCTTAGACAGCGCTTCTGCACTATTCTGCTCTACTGTGCTCCTACTACTCCTGAGGCTCTATGGAATGACTTCAAGCAATACATTTGTGATGATCTTTGATGCAGATTAGCACATATAAGGCAGTACAGAGAAAGGGTCTTTGCAGAGGAAGAAATCTATGACTATGGCCTCTATCTCATCAATGAGACCTTGATCTCTTCTGGCAAAACCCTTCATGACTTTTCCAATATGCCAGAACCTCAACAAGATTGGAATGTAGTCCCAGGTATGTGGCTTTCAGATAGAGAATTGACTTATACTGATTAAACACTTTTAGGAAACAGAATTTTGCAGGATGAAACAGATTATGATGTTGAGGAGTTGAAAAGAAGGGTGGATGAAAACAAGACAAAGTTCAATGCTGAGCAGCTGGAGACTTTCAATGCTGTCATGGACTCTGTGAACAACAATTTGGGCGGAATAATATTCATTCACAGTGCAGGTGGATGTGGAAAGACCTTTGTTTGCAACACTTTGGCTTCTGCTGTTTGTTCCAATGGAGATGTTGCATTATGTGTGGCATCATCTGGGATTGCTGCTTTGTTATTGGAGGGTGGTAGAACTGCTCATTCAAGGTTCAAGATCCCCATTCCTGCTCTGAATAGATCCATTGCCAATATCAAGAGAGGCACCCAGTTATCCCAGCTCTTACAAAACACCAAAGTTGTCATCTGGGATGAAGTCCCAATGCAGCACAAAAATGCCATTGACTCTGTGGATTGTGCTTTCAGAGATGTCTTGGACAAAGACATTCCTTTTGGTGGAATCACTGTGGTATTTGGAGGAAATCTTTGTCAAACTCTTCCAATCATTCCAAGGGGACTCAGACAGCAGATTATTGCTGCTTCACTTAAAAGAGGGAGGCTTTGGAATCATGTTCAAGTTTATTACTTGGTTCAGAACATGAGATTGGAGCAGACCCCTGACAACATTGTTCATGCAGCATGGTTACTGGAGGTTGGTGCTGGAAGAGGCCTGGGACCTGGAGAAACACTTCAACTTCCTGCCACCATAATCTGTCAAGACAATTCTATTGCTGGATTGCTTTCTTCCACTTATCCCAATATTGATCATCCTCAAAATGATCAGTATTACCTGGACCAAACTATTCTCTCTGGCAAGAACTCTGATATAGATGATATCAATTCAGAAGTTCTGCAGAGATTTCCAGGGAAAGAAAAGATCTCGCAGAGTGCAGACTCTGTTCTGTCAGATGATGGGAATGTCAATGACCTTGCAATGTATCCTATGGAATATCTCAATTCTTTGAGGGCTAGTGGATTGACTTTGGCCAAATTGGCTTTGA